>BGPT01002428.1:198-13224 GCA_003297045.1 Symbiodinium sp. clade C Y103 | reverse complement strand
CGCCCCCCCAAGTAACAACACCCCCCCCCCATCCCTCTAACAACCGGGTCTGCCTTCATCTCAACGTACTGGGCGACACGCTTTGTGACTCCCGGAATATTGGGTAGATAATATGGGATATGATACAACCAACAAACATAGGGATATTGATCAACAACCATGCAGTAAGCTTTAGATACCTACTGCAAAACAACGGCATTTTGAACTGGGACGGGTGGTGCATCCACATCACGATGGCAACGTAGTAAACTAGTATTGGACCACCCCACCAAGGTTTACCGTGCCAGCAGTTTGATGTTTGATGATTTTTTTGCTGGGATATGTGATGAACCCATCTAGTTAATGTCCCAAACCAGAAACCACTGTGCATGGATCAACACCATCCAGACCATTCAGAATCTAGGAAGGACGTAATAAAGGTTATAAGTAAGTGTCATACTTTGTGGGAACATGGCCAATCCTTGATACCTTGCAGAAAAAAAACAATCGTTCGCTGTTGAGGCTAATCTTTCCTATCTACCCATGGATGTTGAAAACCGATGGTTTCATAATATGGTTTCCAGTTCAGGTTTCCTAAAATAGGGGTACCCCCTTGCATCATCCATTTGTAGATGGACTTTCCATTATAAACCATCCATTTTTGGGTACCCACAGCCATTAGGAAACCCCCATATCTACAACTGGTGGATTGTCCAATGGAAATCTGCTATGATCTGCTTCCGTTTCCTGGAGGGCATGCCGCAACAAACATCAGCCACCAACCGAGCAGAGTTCAACACCACTGTTGGTTGAGTGTTCTTTGGGGTTATATATGGGGGTTTCCTAAAATGGGGGTACCCAAAAATGGATGGTTTATAATGGAAAATCCTATTGAAATGGATGATTTAGTGGTACCCCTATTTTAGGAAACCTCCATATATATATATATGTATATATATATATATATACGATCCTTTCTCTAGGGCCGGGAGTCTCGCAATCCATGAAATTCACGTTTTCTGAAACAGCAAACCTCTATCCCAATAAAAATCCTATTATCTTGGATCGGAAATCTGATCTCAACCAGTTGGTCCCATAGCCCAGGGCCCCAAAAAGCTGGCTGAGCTTGGCGGCGCAAATGGAGCGCTCCCGACGCAGCATCACAATGGCGGCAGTGATTCGCGGCCTTGGGAGGATGGGAAAGTTTCACATTCAGTACCCTCTGGTAAACTAACATAGCTAAAGCATGCTAAAGCTATTGAAGATGGCCATTAATAGTTGATTTCCCATCAAAAATGGTGATTTTCCATAATTGTGTTACTTTACCAGGGGGTACTTGAGGGATCGTGGAGATTCAATGGGATTAGTGGGGATGTATGGAGATTTATGGGGATTACAATGGGGATCGATGGGATCAATGGGATGCATGTTGAGAACATGGAAGAAAATTTGGGCTACAACAAACCAAAATTGGGGCTACAACATTGGGTGGTTGATGCTGGTCCTCTGTGAACTTCGAGGGGAACCGAACCGCCGCGATTGACATCAATACGTTCGGATGATCCAACCTGGTATTCTGGAACGATCTCGAAATTCTTTGCCTATATATACCCTCCGGTAATCAAACGTGGCAATTGGAAAATCACCCATTTGTAGTTGATTTTCCCAGCTAGAAACCTCCATTTATAGTGGATTTCCAATTGCCATGTTTGATTACCGGAGGGTATTTCCATGCATCTATCTATGTATTTACATCATTTACATGGTTTTCCTCTTCAACATGTCTTTATCTAAGTGGCTTTGTCCAAACAAAAAGGGCACCCCCAAATTTCTAATTGCCATACAATGGGGTATTACGGTATTCCCCCATGAATTGCCCATTTTGAGACAAACTTGAATCAGATCGCTGGATATACAGTAGCTGGTTGCAGATCCCATGATATCCCACCACCATATATATATATATGTATATATATATATATGTATGTATATATATATATATATATGTATGTATATATATATATGTATATATATATATATGTATATATATATGTATATATGTATATATATATTATCTCCATTATGTTTGATCTTTAGACCGCCATCTCCAATAATGTCAATGACAAAATCGGAAACAAACACTGGCTGGTGGTTTTAATCCAAGAAAACGAGTCATCTCATCTCGACCGATCATACCAAGTACGCTTGACAGAATTTCAAACGCCAACCAGAACAGCAACTGCCCCCATCTCCATTCCAGGCCACGGTGGTGCCAAACCGTCCACAAAACGCAGGAACTCTTTCCCTCGGCGACCACGCTTAGAATCCCATGAACCAACCGTTATTTTGGGGATCTTCAAACAACATCTTGGCACTGCTCAATTGTATTTGAGGGAGAAAGATGGGGAAAGAGGTCTGGAGGTTGCCATGGCCCATGTGGCTCGATGATCAACATGATGATTTACGGAACTAAAACCTGGTGATTTTCCATAGTAACGTTAAATTACCAGAGGGTAACACCATATTACGCCTCCGTTAAAAACAAACCTGGGCCATTGCCAATCATGTCTAAGAGTTGCTCCAATCCAAAGAGGCTTTTTAGCCACCAAGAATGTCTATAGTGATAGAGATACCTGCTGTTTGCCAATTCGAAGAGTTACCCAAGAATTTTGATCCACCTAGGAGTTGCTGAACAAAAGCCACAATCTGGGGCCCCCAAACGATAGCTAAGTTGGTGCAAATAACTAGCTTAACTATGGTTTATGGTAGATATATCTATAGTTCATGGGGTTTATAAACCAACTTATAAGTTGGGGGCCAAAAACTTATAAGTTATTATAAACCAACTATCTATAAGTTATGGTTTATGGCCCCTAAACCAACTTATAAGTTGGGGGCCCCACATTGCATCCCTTCCTTTGGACGCCCCGGTCCTCCCAGCATCTCATGGTCCTGGCGCCCGGGCGCGAGACCAGGAAACCCACAGATGCTGTGACGCCACCGAGGAAGAGGAGGATGGCTAAACCTCGGTCGGGCGTTTCGGTGTACGAGAACTAAGTTGGTGCAAATAACTAGGCTGACTATGGTGTATGTTTATTGGATATATATATATATATAATTGTGTATATATATATACATTTATGAACAATAATTCTCATGTCTAAACAAGTCAATGCGGTTTATAAACCAATAAACACAAGTGGGGGGCCCACCTTGAAGGTTTCAACATCTTTCAACCAAGCAGCCAAATGCGTGGAGTATCGTCAAAATTCTGGGTCAACCAACTTGGTATTTGGGTATCTTGATGTTTTACTCATGTACAGTACCATTTTGATGGTGTAAGACAACTCAGGTTTGTCTGCAGAACCTGACCAACTTTTGATACCAATCAGAACACAACTTTTAGCTGATTATTTTGCTAATATATGCTAATATATGTATACATATATATTTCCATTATAGCAAAAGATTTAAGGACTAAATTACCTATGAAATTGACTTCCCCAGAATCCACAGTTATAGACTTAGAGAGTGTTATAGATGGGTCATCAATCGCTGACTCATAAGCAAGCTTTTTCTTTATTTATCATGTTTGATCTTTTCCTCATGTATAACTGTATAACCTCATTTTCACTGGATAAGGGATGAATCCCCTAAAATCACTGTTTGGTTTGATAAAGAGAAATGGCCATCAAAATCATGATTGTTGAAAGCCATGCTTTGTTTGTGAACCCCCATTTTGGTTGGCTTAAAACCATTGAACATCAATTTTTCCCACGAAATGCCAGTAAAACCCCAGAGATTTGTCTCGGTGCCGCACCCATCATGTGAGTCGCACCCAAGACACGCAGCAGCACCTGCGGAACTCTGCAGGGCTGGCGAGGTTCGGTTTGGTTTTCGAAGTACCGGGGCCCAATTAATGGCGATAGAACGGAAATTTAACCATTAACCAACTATTGGGATTTAATGGCTTAAAATTGATGGTTAAATGGTTAAATTTTAACCCCAAATTTGTGATTTAACCAACACAAATTGAACATTGACCAACAAAACTGGGAATTAAGATGATCTCACTGACAAAAAATGGGAGGTAACCAAGCAAAATGATGACTGGACCACAAAAAAAAGATATCCGAGAAAGACAAATAATAAATGCCATAAGACTGGCAAATCCCATAGAAATCGAAGGTTTCTCATCATTCGGGGAATCATCGAACATATTACAGGCTCCGCTTATAGCATGTTCGTTGTGCTAGAGTGGACACTTGCCTGTCAGTGGCTGCAAAATTACCGAGCAAATTGTGAAGCCGCCAATAATTCTTAGAACATCATCACCAATGAATAGCTAACCACATCTAACCACCCACAATGCCAAGACAAGGTACCCCAACTTGGCTCAAAGTTCTGTTGGCTCCTGGCTCTTAGTTTCGAATGCATACTCAAAATCAAGAGTCCATAGATCTCACCGTTTCAGAAAGCCTCATTGCCATATCCGAAATAAATCCAACTCCCTGCAATCAGTAGATACAGGGAGTAATTCACATGATCAGGGGATGGTATTTCTAGTTTTCTCTACCCCCCAGAAAAAAAAACAAACACAGCTAATACACCCCAAACGAAATCCCACTTTTGTATTAGATCGATTCACTTTGGAGCCGAGTTGTTGGTGGCATTCAAATATTTGGAGGGATGGATATTTATGCAAGAAACCTGTTTTGTGTAGTAGATACCAACATAATTCTTTGTTTGGTGGTATTCAAATATCTATCTTCCCAAGAAACATGATCAGATCACAGATCCAAGACTTTCTGTACATCCCTGGCACCTCGCGCTGCTTCAAGAGGGCCAACAAGTACAACTGACACTCCAATGCCTGGTGCCGAGCAGTGGCAACAGCAATCCCCAGATCGTGGCGAGTGCTGAATTCCTATGTTCACAAGAACATAATGTAACTGTACGGTCAACAAAAAAATCAAGTGCTGGAAACCCCTATGTTATCTCGTTTTTGGGAGTAAACAATCTCATTTTGGGTATGCAATTTTGCTTGGTGCGACTGATGTCCTTGAACATCTGTCAATTGTGTATCTGAAGGTCAGTTGGGGATCACCATTAAAACTACAAATGGACAGTAGAATGCGTTCGAACCCACAAATGAATGATACTCTGGTTGGTTATGGTTATTTTGGAAGGTTAGACACAATTTCTGTTGGATTTTTTCTTTTCAGTGAAACCACAATTTGGTGGATATGTATCCCCATGTTCAATATGGTTGATCCGTTCAATGGGTTTACTCAACCATCCCACAATATTCCCATGAGATTACCATGTTGTTGATAAAACCCGCTTGTTGAATGGATGACAATGGCAAAGTTAAACTTCGCACCATGCCCCAGCCCTCCCAAGCCGCAGCAGCTGCCGGGACGGCGCTTCCGCCTGTACTTGAAGCACACCCACGAACCAATGGCTGGATCCTTGGTGGCTGATCTGGATCAATTCACCAATACTGGGTACAACTACTGGGTATTTACACTAGCTAAGTTGATCTTTAAGTAGGTTAGGTTTATGGAGGATGTGTATATACAGTATGTATATATATATATATGTGGATAACTACAGTTATTGTGGATTTAGAAATAACTTATAACTGAAGGGGTCTCTCATCTTGTAGATAGAATCTTGGGGATATGGTGGGATATACATATGTATTTCTATGCATATCACATATATAATGTACGTTAATATACAATTTTGATAATTCTATACATACTGAATCTATCTGAATTGTGATAATTCACCAGAGTTCTGCAATTTTGGGATAGTTACTTCTATTAAACCATCATTTGCAATGACGTCGTAGTGACGTCGTAGTGACGTCTTTACAATTTACCCGTCTTTGATGGGTATGGGTCAGTTCATCCTGGCACCACGCCAAACAACTGGTACTTAACTATGGATGTTCCTCACAAAAAATACAGTATGATGATGTATAACAGTTTTTTTGGTCCATTTGCTTAAGGAAATTTAAGGATTTAGATATATTTAGATTCTATTTACTTACTCCCCAACATTTGTAGGGTCGCAATTCCTCTATGAAAAAAGCAAACAGTGAACCTGCCGACCTACTCAACCACCCTGTGGAAAGCCACAGGCCCCAGGGTGGGTAAAAGCGCACGTGATTCTTTACCCTGCCATGGCCTCCCAAACCTGAGTGCAAGAACTGGTCCCAAGGGGGCAAACAAAATGGTTTTGGCGCATATCCCGCGGTACCTAGTTTACAAATCAAGCCACTGATTGTGGCTTTCTTGCATTTTTTGCTTGACTTTTTGGAGGCTCTTGCTCTCCGGTGTAGGAAGCACTCAGGGGTGTTTCTAGAACTCTGGTATGACCAACTCTACCAAAAGAAAGATACTGATATGGGTTTTCGCTTGATGCTAGTGTAGATTCCTGGAACCTACTTTAAGCATGCAGGTTTCGGCAGGTTCAGACCACGTTTGGTCGGTGCCACGTTTTAGACACTTGAGGTCCTGAGAGTGACACTTTGGAAATCCAAATCAGAGTCACAAGGATTCCTTCCGAAAAGCACCAAACTACTGACACAGATCTCCACCGCTGCTCTTTTAAACATAACTATCCAGCATACTCTCCACTGGATCTTCCAAGTAGCCGTGACACCATTCCGTCTCCTAAGATCAGCCATCTTCTTGGCAGTTTTTGTTCCTCAACTCTTCTGTTTTTCAGATAATATGAGATTTGCTCAAAATCATCGACCGCCAAACCTTGATGATTAATCACTGAAAATCTATGGAGACCGTAATCTTACCCAGTTGAGGTCGCCAAAGCCAAATGAATTGGATCTAGAATTGTTGCTGTGATATCTTCCATTCAGAGGTTGGCTCTCCATTTTCTTGGCTGAATCTCCCATTCACAGCTGAAGAATCTCTTCATGGCAAATGGCAAGCACTATTTCCGGTGTATTTTGTGGCTATGAAACTTAGCTTGTTCGTCTTCCATTGTTGCTATAGTCTTCCCCCACTGTCATTGCCAATCCTAGATGTGTATACATATATATATATATAATCATATATAACGTGTATAATATACACATACCACCATTTGTAGGAACAGATCAAGATGTTCTGGTTTCCCTCTATCCATCTCAGGTACAATACCCATCCAGTTGGTTTCGTTCTACCCCTGTGGATTAAGATTGGTTATATTCCCACTATTCCCATTGCCCTCTTGTTTTTCAACCTAGCAATGGAAAATAAGCATCTTTGATAGGTAAATCTAGGTAAATCATCCGTAAAGGGACCATTTTCCAAAGCTAAATTAAATGATTAAATAACCAGAGGCTATACGGTGTATCCAGCCTCCCTAGATCTCCAGCCACCTCCAGCCGCCCTCTCGGCCACCCGACGCAAGGTCCCAAAGGCTGGGAGCCCGTGGACGGTGGCACCATCTGCGCCCAAGAGGTCCAGGGTGCCTCAGACAGCGCAGCGCAAGCGGCTGGTGGGTGTAAGAAACATGGGGAATTGCATGGGATTCATGGGATATGCAACTTGATTGATATTAAATATGGTAGTTCCGTTGGTCCCAAAATGAGAAATACATGGAAATACCTCAATCTATTGCAATTTTGATGAGAGAACATGAGCTTCACAACTGTAAGATTTTGGGGCATGGGGCGCTTTATTTTTGGACACACTCATATGCATGGATATCGTGGTCTGTGTTTGAAGATCACTCACAACTCCGCAGGGACGTCTACCAACTGACTGATAGAAGTTTTTTCTTTTTTTCAAAAACTTATTTTTTTAAACATAACTATGGCGCCTAAAAATTTGGTACCACTAGACCCACAGATGGCCGGGCATTTCCAGTATCATCCAAACTTGTGAGTGGCAATTCATTTTTGAGCCATGCCCAAAAGTGAGAAAGAGGGACTTCAAACCCCCAAAAAAGCAGACACATGGATGTCTGAAGCAGCATTTCATGTCGGTATCACTAATGGGAGAAGCATATACAGATTGGGGTTGACATATGTTGACATATGTTGACATGGTTTGACGTGGTTTGCTCGTAGGAATAAATGCCTTACCAACGACCATGGGAATTTGCCCTAACGCAAAGCTGTTCTAAATGACCCACAAATGGCAGCGACATGGAGCATGGAATCAACAGCAGGATCTCCCGTGACAAGGCGGAACGGTAACGGTCTTGATCATCATCCACGGTTTTTTGACCAGTCTGTTGCCACCATATCCACAACACCCACGTACTTGGAACCACATATTGTCGCCGATGTGTATATAATAAGTATTCATATTTATACACGAATGAATGAAAATTCGGTATGTTCGCTAAATATACTTGGATGGTCAAATGATGATAAATTAAACCATTAGATTTTTTGCGGTACACTCTTTCAAAAAAAACATACAAAGCCGAACACCAATCTTAGCCCCAAATATCCCCAAA
This sequence comes from Symbiodinium sp. clade C Y103, assembly GCA_003297045.1. Taxonomy (NCBI): domain Eukaryota; class Dinophyceae; order Suessiales; family Symbiodiniaceae; genus Cladocopium; species Cladocopium sp. clade C. The sequence continues at coordinate 4,767 of BGPT01002428.1, read as the reverse complement.
TAGTACCATATTTGGCACCATATTTGGCACCATATTTGGGGTACCACTGAACCCCTAGTATCAGGACTGGTCTGTATCCCACCAAGAACACCTAACGTGGTAAACCGAATCCTCAACAGAGGTTCAGTATTAGGTGTACTCCTATGACTTGCATGATGTAATATGACCCTCAAATGGTTGGTTAATGGGATATTCCCATCATATGCTCGTATAAAACCAATTAGATTCTGTTCAATCCCTGCTTTTTGTTGGTGAATTTCCCGTTCTATCCTCATTAAATCCCGTTCATAGATGAATTTCCCAGTGAACCACATTCAACCAGATTCAACCCATCGAAGAACTCATGTCCTGGCGCCCCCGTGACCAAGGCACCCATCGCCAGCAAGATGCCCAGCAAGGCCCGTTGGAGGTGGAGAGTGGCACCGCGATTCGCCGCGTCCGATGCGCCCTGGACCCATTTGGGGAGGGAGATTTCACTACCGAGTGGTTGATAAGCCATTGACAAGCCATATAAAACCATAGTGATGTTTCATACACTACTGGGTGAACTAAGATGGATTATTAGCCAAGAATTGAATCAACTTGGGGGATGATCTTGGAATCTTTGGGCGTCAGACCTGGTGGTTTGCTGCTGCATGCTGCTGCTAAGTTTAGCTTTTCTTAGGATTTGCAGTAATTCAATGCAACCAAAGAAGAAACCATATGGCTAACTCATTCAACAACCCCGGAGTTGAATCAAGGAAGTTTGATTCAATATCAGGAAATTGACCTTTTTTGGGCCCATAAATGATTCCGTCATACTTTTAGACTCTAGGGTTGACCTGATTTTTTTTTTGAGTATATATATATATACAACATGATTAGTGAACTCTGTCGTACTACAGATAACATTTACTGACTGTATACATACAAAGGTATATATAAAATGGTTTTGGAATCTTGCCAAGATTCCAACCAAAATCTTTGTTGCGAGCGTTCAAGCATTGGCAATTCACAAAGTTCCATCCCTGACCGTCTCTGAGGGGATATATATATATAATTATATATATATATATATTGTGAATCCCTCCTAAAAACATGGCTATGAACATTTGCGAAGTCTTCCCATTTTGCGTGGTAACATCCCCGCTTTTGATACTGTTGGTTCTCCCCCTGTTTTTGGTGACCCAGAAACTTCCCGACCATGTACACAGTTTTCTGATTAATTCCCCTCTTTTGCTCGTCAACTCCAATCGTTTGCTTCTAATTCTATCATGTGGTTGGGAAACCCTGGCTAATAAGTCCCCTAAGTAGGCTGGCCGGTTTACAAGTGGCTTAGAACCCCACTTACCAACCACTTACTAAACTAAATTGGATGATTCCTTCCTAAGCATCAAATAATAATGGTCTCCTGGAGATTCAGCTTTCATGTTCCTGCCTGCATGCGCTGCCAGAGCCGCAGCCAGGTCCAAACTGCAGCCAAATGGCTGGAGTCAGCTGGATTAATGGGATTAGTTCATTCTGTTGGGGATAAATCTAGGGATAAATCTAAGGATATGAAATGGGGGTGGAATCAACTCACCAACTCGATAGGTTTTTATCTGGCTGAATAATAACAATTCATCAACATGAAATGAGGGCATTTTGGGATAGTTACCCCAATTATCACGATCATCTACATACAGTGACGTCGTGGTGACGTCAATACGATTCAGCCAAACGATTGTGATTCATCATCTAAATTACGGATGACTCATGGAAGGTGGGTCTTGATGGCAATTCATTCATGGGAAGAATTCATCATCATATCATTAGTCGGGAACTTGGCTGTCACTATTGTAGCTAGCTGGATAACCAATGATGGTGGAGATTAACTTGGATCCATCCATAAAACAAGGCACAACAAGTATTAGCGCATAATTGCGGGATTTTTGGCGGTATATTTTGCAATGGGCTTATAGATTTTCTGTTATTAGTGGGGACGCTGGTGATGAGGATCAAAGAAGAAATGCTGGTAAACAAGGGTTTTGTTACAGTTTTGTTCATTGACTATCGTATCCAGCTGTGATGATGGGATGGGGGTAAAAAAGAAACCAATGATGATGGGGATAGAAACAACCAGATACTTCCAGAGGCAGCAAAGATAAGGAGTCTAGCAGCCCATCAAATTTACATCAATTCTCTTATGGCTGGTTTGAAGAACAATGGTGGAATTGAGTACCATTTGTATGCTTCACCTCTCAAAGATAGACATTCCCGCTGCCCTCTGTGGGGGGAATGGTGCTGGCGTAGACACCTGGTGAAAATTTGATCACCAATGGGGATAGCACCGCCAAGAAACTGAGTTTTACAACCATGGCTGGCATGCTCCACAATCGACATCACTGGTTTAGCCATGCCTGTGCTCATGACCTTCCATGCCAAGAGGAAGGCATGTCAAAGGCACCAAAGAAAAACTCAAATTGAGGCCCAAATGGCCGTTTTTACCCACGTGATGAAATGATGGGATGAACCCCAAGTTTGAGGTATGTTGCCGAGTATATACTCCCTTCAGTTGTTGCGTAAGTCCAATTTCAGACCTGGTCAAGCGCACGGCTGTCACCAACATTCAATAGGACTGCATGCTTTGGGATCCCCAAAGCTAATGCTGCTTGGTTCAGAAAATGACGCGGACTGTGACCGGTCCAGAAAAGCAAAAGGTCGTCTGGTACAAGCAACATTGCCATATTTGCCCTCCAGGATCCATCCTGAAACTTTGGTGTGCCAAGGCGCCCAAGAACCATCCTCATGATGTTGGACAAGGCAGGTGGCTCCACCAACTTCGGATAAAAACCCTTCCAGTTCTCGTTGTCGGCCGGCACCAAATAGTCTCGAGGATAAATAAAACTCTCATGTTGTGTCAAATCTCTTCCACATGCTAGCCAGTCAAATCCTGTCAATGTGACCTCCCTGTGGATGAAAATTGCAAGTTGTCCGTGGATTTTCCCCGGTCCTGTTGTTTTCGTGCGTGCCAACCTAGCGGTGAAGCCTCGCCTTGACAACCTCAAAGTCTCAGGCAACATATTTTGTATATCGTCCACTCTCAACGATGTCCAGGAGGCCAACAACATGACCCAGGCAATGAACCTGCTGTACAAATCTTGTTCCTCATCAAGAACATAAATTTCCAGTGACACCAAGATGGCAATTGAGTACGGTTTTGCCGGGCGTGGCACCCTAGAGTTGCTTTCTAATTCCAACTTCCAGCTAGCCAAGTGTGACAACCAGATGGAGTCATTCGAAATTAGTTTGTCCTCAGGTACCCGTCCTGATGAAATTCAGATTCTGCCAAGTCAAGCCACCCTCTGGTTAAAGCTTTCTGTTTGCAATTAAATCCGATTATACCCTCTGGTAAATGAACATAGACCCTGGCAGATAGGGATTGGAAGATTAGTTTCCTCTAAAAATAGCTATTCTCAGGGTCTATGTTAATATACTAGAGGGTATAAATTAAATCCAAAATGTCGCAGGTTAAATCACCATTTTTGCTCCCGGTGCGCTGCCCCAATGGCCGTGACGACGCCCACCACCACCTCCTAGCAGCAGAAAGAGGAGGCCACTGCCGGCGCCCTCACCAGCGACGGCCATGGAATGCCTGTGGGCAGAAACATGGTTGCGAAATGCCGCACCAGTTGGTAGATGATAAACATCCCATTATCTACAGTGTTTCATAGTTACCAATAGTCCAATAGTTACGAACTGGTGCAGGATTTCTTCCATGCAGAGTATGGTGGAATATGAAGTTGTGGGACGTTGTAGGTATACAGAAACCTTGAATTGCTGTTAGCCAACAAATTTGTAGTATCATGGGATGTAAATCCAGAAATTTATAACCAACGAAATTAGATGGTATATAATCATATGTAATCGGATCTGTAATCGTAAAATTCTGGGACATATTGTAAGTCCACAACATTACAGGATACTATATACACTCCGTATTTTTGGGCAGTATGAATGTTCAATAAAGATCAACTGGATTATACTATACTGATTGCTATGCCACTATGTATAAATTTTGAGGATGATGGGTATATAGAGACAAAATGGATTACACAAATCACAGTGGGATAACCATGTTCGGGGTTCTGGATGTTGAATAAAGATATACTGGATTAAATGTTTCATAAAGCCATGTGCGTGCAAGACAGTTTAGCTCTTTTATCTAGATAAATTTGAATTCGTCCATCAAGAACCATGCAATGTATGGGGTGCACTTCATGATAGCAAAACAAATTGGCAATTTGCATAGGGGAAGATCGTAACAGACCATTGGATTCCTCAGATGTCCCCAGTATCTTCAGAGAACATTTTAGAGATACCGTGGCAGTTTCAATGCCCTGAAATGTTGAGATATAGCATTGGATATAGTAATAGCATGGTTTTGAACGTTGAGATATACCAAGAATGTTGGTGGCTATAAATCTTGGATGCTCTCGACAAAACATGTTTTTCCCCACATCTTTGTGTGGGGTTGTTGTTTTTTGTTGTGTACCCGTCGCCCGTCCGCCTCCTCCCGCCTCCTCCCGCCTCCCGCCTTACTCACACACA
>BGPT01002427.1:32391-87864 GCA_003297045.1 Symbiodinium sp. clade C Y103 | reverse complement strand
CATACTCCTCAATCTCTTTTTATTTGCGCCTTATTTATTGACATCTTCTTTCTTTGAGACATCTTCTTCTATTTCTCTCTATATATTTCATGTTATACGCTTTTCACAATTACATATCTCACTATACTTCTCTTCGCTCTCGGGCCATCCGTCGTCTAGTTCCCCTGCGGGTATGTTTTTTCTCTAAAATGTTTTTTTCCTCTGCGGGTATAGTGGGGATGTAATGGGGATAATATGGGTATATACTGGGGATACTGATATAACGGGTAGGTATGTAGTGCTTCTACAAATTTCTACTGTTCCACTTTTTTTCTTACATATGTTTTTTGCGATATGTGCCTTCTTAATTCAATGAAACCCAATGATTTTCCATGATTTCACTTTGTTTCCAAGGCAACTCTTTTTCGTTGGGAAAGCATACATCAAAAGGATGCAAAATGCATCATCTATATCAATGTGGAAGATGGATGAACCGACAAGAAAGGTAGCTTCTTGTGTTATCCAACTGCTGAACTCAGGGGGATAGATATGGATAGATCGGGTGTTGAATTGAGCCAAGCTCTTCGTGGGGTCAGGACAATAATCCCATGGTAACCTGATTCACTGGATTTGGCTAGCTGGTTTGGTGGTGTTTGGTGATTTGGTGCTGTGGAAGCTGGGGATAGCAGCACACCAAACCAGCCACAAAACCCAAACCAGGTTCCCCCCCCCGCTTCTGCCATTGACCCTGGCAGCTACCCTGAGGAATCTGACCTCCCAGGAGGCAGCAGATGCCATGCACTGGCCTTCTGATTGGTTGGAGCTGTGGCTGGGGATGATTAGCACCTTGGGCAGCAAGGACGGTCATGCCTGTGTGATGACTGTGATGGTTGTGTGTTTGGCATTATGTAACTGCGAGACTATCGTACGTCTGGATGGACAATGATTTGATGAAACTATGCCAGCATTCTTGCAGTTTTCTTTCAGAATCCTGCAGGTTCCGGAAGAGATTGTTGTGACAGTGACAGACATTTTCAACCATCAAATTGCCCAGGCAACTACCAGGTTCGCAGCCTTGCCGGTGCCGGTGGCGCCAACGCCTACCTGGAAGACGGTCCGAAGGCCGCACGGCGCCTGCTGGGCGCCAAGGCCGTCCTGGAGCAGCTGGATGTGGTCCTGGTGGCCGAACCCCGTGGACTCGGTGCAGTGGATGCGATGCTGTTGAAGGAAGCCCTGAGAACTGACTTGGAGCCGGGCTTCCCCTTTGTGTCCCATCATGACTATGGGGAGGCTTGAAATGAAATTGATTGAAGATGTTGGAGTCTTGTTGGACCTTGGCCTACTATCCTCCCATCTCACCCCATCTCACCATGGAGCCCAAGGACCAGAAAGTCCAAGCGTTTCGCTCCAACCCTGTGAGCCTCTCGTGGCCCGTGGCCCTGGAACTGCGCCTGCGCAACTACGCGGATCGCGTGCTGGTGAGCTACGCGCGACGCCTGAGGCGACTGGATCGGATCTTCTTCCAGATGCTGTCTGAAAAGAAGTGCGCTATTGGCTGTTGGGCGGATATCAATATCAATAGATATAGATATACATATAGATATATAATATATGTATTTGTAACTAACATTTAGGAATACATCATATCCCATGACTGGCGGTTTGAAATAATGGGGTAGTGGATGATGGTACAAGTATGTCACAATCCATTGCCGTCAGCAGCAAAGGGATATTATTGATGATCTGATCAACAGCCATATATATATATACACATACACATCTAAACATCATTATATATATATACGTATATATATATATAATACACACACACACACATATATATATGCATATAACCGTATTTGGTTGGTGATTTTGATGATGTTGTCTTGTTCAACCATATTCAACCATGGATGATGAACCCCCACATCAAATCACCACAATGGAGCGTCCAGCATCGCCCCTGGGATCACCGGGGTCCGCAGGAGGACGCCTCGGAAGCCTTCGTTGGCAAACCTGGGCGCGCCGGAGGTGGTGGGGGTGGACCCACACCTGAGGAGAAACTACAGGTGCTACTGGGAACTACTGAAATGAAAGCCTCCAAACCATCCAAAAAGTCTATGGCATATCATGGCATATCATGGCATAACATGATTAATGTGGATTTGGGTTGGATTGTCGTGTTTCCATTTTTCGATGGCAATTTCTTTGGTTCCACCTAAAAGGTTTGGAACTGAACCCTCTCTCCAGCTGCCCCATCCTGTACAATGGTCTGGGTCTCGTTTCAGGTGCTCCTTTATCGTGTAGCGCTGGCTGTCACAGCCCCTTGGGAACATTTTCAGCGTTGTGGGGCTAGGTACAAGAGATACGTCATTTGATAGGCACGTTCATGACTTATGACCGCTTTGAAGCTTTGCTGATGAATCACTTGAGGATAGCATTCTCCCTACGATCCCTGAGTCATTTGATGTCATCTGGCAGCCCAGTATGTCACCTGTGGTCCTGCATGTCAAGGCCGTTTGCTGGACACTGGTGTACACCTTGGATTTCTTCATGACCAGTGGCATTTCCATCATCGATGGGTCCGTCCAGGTGCGGGTGGACTTGATGGGTAGTGGAGGTGTTTTAAGGATGGCTGATGGTGGTTGTGCTGATGAATGACATGAGACGAGAATCATCATTGTCAGCTTCTTGCCACGCTGACAGTCCTGGTGATGTTGAACAAGATCCAGGCAATTCTCTTGGAACATCTTTGACCTTGGAACAACTTCTGGATTTCAGATTCAAATTTAGGGTGGTTTCTCAATATTTGTTGATGGTTTGAGTTACTGCACAGCATCTGAGCTATCTCCTTGCCTTTTTTGATGTAACATAGTCACTGTTATATATACATGCATATATATATATATATTGTATACATTCAGCCTAGCATCGCAAAAAAAAGAAGCATATGTCAAATGGATGGGGTTTTCCTTAAGTCCTGGGGCACGGGTTTCAATACAACAACGGTCTAATGTCTTTGGCCTTCATCATCTCCAAGGCTGCGGCCCTGGTTCTGGCGGATGTTTCGGCTGCCGTGGCATTGCTTGCAGCACCTACGGGGTCCAGATTGGTGGCAGGTGCCGGGATAGCGGCACCCTCTAGCGACCACAGGTATCAGCGCTCATTTTTTTTTTACTCGGCCCTTCCCAATCTTCACTAATTAATTACCCATAGTCAAAGCGTGGAGGGTTACCCTCGGTTGTCTACAATTCATTGATGTGACTTCTGGATACACTGATGCAGATGTGCTCGGATGTTTTCCTTCCTCCCAGGGCTAGCGTTTCGACTCTTGGGGTTCTCCACTTTGCTCTTGGTCGCCCTTGGCATGACGCCAGCAGCCTAGAAAAGTCACCAGGGTGAGAGCTGAAACCCATCAATTCTTGGGTCTTGAGACGTCAGCACTGTGCCATTTGTGTTTGGGTCATGCCTGCTGAGATTGTTCTGAAACACCATTCCAAGCCCCAGCTGGCGTAAGGAAAGGCTTGGGTGCGGTGCCCGGACCTCTATGCGTGGTGCCTTGGATGCCTTGGTCAGCGCGGTAGGGTCTTCGAGCTGGGGATGTGTATCTTATTCGAAGGGATGCTTCACTGGGTCACTGGGATGATCCTTGAACTCAGTAGATGGAGGGTAGTTGGGGTGGATACAGGATACACACTGTGTGTCTCCACTTTGGAGGAATTTTCCTGCCATCGCTGAGGTCCTAATTTGTGCCCGCGAGATCTTTTGGTTTGGATGGTTCTACAAGGCCAAGCCCAGATGGCAGCGGAAGATCCAGCCATGTTTGGCGGAATTTGATTGTGGAGGGAAGGTGTGACACATGGTCCTACAGTGCAAAGGACACATAGATCGACAGATGAAGGAACATGAAAGACTGGACAAGCGGATAGGTCAATGAATAGATTCCAAATGAAGAGATCTGATATGGGAAAAATCGTATGCGTGCATGCTTCCATCGGCTATACGACAGGGGATATTGTCAGATAGGTGTCTCGCCCAACCCCTACAAACAGCTGTCCCCAAACCGATTTGAATGGATGCAGCACCCCCACGAACTGTCTAGACTTTCAGGCGACATGCTAGAATGCAAATGTGTCCCACCACTATGGTTGGAGGTTCCTACCAGATCCCACGAAGATTCCATTTCCATGTCTTCGAACTAGGATATAGCCCCTCACTCGAACACAATCCTTCTAGATCCTTATAGAATACTGGACAAAAACTATAGAAAAGGCTTTATAACCCACATTATCCCAGCAGATCCCAGTATGTCCAGTAAAAAGATGACTTACCACCCCCTTCCCATCACTGATCTCCACACCCTGAGGTGGATGCCATTTGGGGTGCCTTGTGCTTCGCCTTGGTGCTTGCCTGGCGCTTGGCCTTGGCCAACGAGTCAACCAGCGAGGTCTTGGCACCTGAGCTGCCAGTGTCTTGGCCTGGATGGGGCGGGACGAGGTTTCCCGGTGATGTCAGGTAGCCTCGGGTGTCACAAAATATGGCTAGTTGGGAAATCCCCTATATCTGAGCAATGTTTGAGTATAGCAGAAGGTAACTGATTCCAATGGGATGTATGTTGAAAATTGTTGACACCCAAACATGCATGGTGCCTCATCACCACGGTATAGTTCACCACGAGACTGCTTCATGGTGGTAGAGGCAAGCCAAACAACGCAACCAAACAAATTACTATATAGGTGCGTCTGAAATATATACTTCCCAAATGGCCATTTTAATATGGCTAATGAGGATATCATTACAGAAAACAGAGGAGTTTGCGGGTACCCTATTTTCAGACGGACCCATACCAGTGTTTTCATGGTGTTGGCCAGCCAGCACAGCTCCCGGAGGTGTTCGAAAGTTGGGAAGACATGCCCAAAGTCCCTACCCTCTTCGACGTGCGGCCGGTGGGGCCGCCGGTGCCGCTGTCCTTCGCCTGTTGGATCAGCCTGTCTGTGACAGCGCTCAGTGGGTGATGTGGGCCACGGGGGAGCAAATGGCCATGGCTTATTACAACCATGGTTATATGATATACTGATATACTCATATATGATCTATAAATACAACTTGAGACAGAGAGACTTGTATTGATATTATCAATACAGTAGTATGTGTATATATATATATATGTGTGTGTGTATATATGCGTGTATAAATACCTATAAGTAAGTATGAATGTCCAGTGTCCAGTGTTTTTTTTTAAATGTTGACAGAGGATAGATCACATCCCTGTTGCCTGTTTCGGCTCCAAGATTTCAGAGATTTCGCTCCGTGCCGTGCCGTGCCTTGTGCGACTGCGTGAAACCATGCTGGCACTCGAGGTCAGCGCAGGGTACTTCTGGAGGATCCTGAAGCTGTTTATTGTGTTTATTGGATTGGACCCCAACAAAAGGTAAGAGTGCTCATCAAAAGATAAACAACTGGGAGAGCGCACGGAGATACCATTTGAGTTCCGAGGATGGTCGCATATAATCAACTATCTGCAGCTGGTTTTCCCCAATTTGATGCCAACGAATTTGGAAGCTTCAATAAGCTTCACATTTCCCTCATCTTAAGATTCTTCAGCAATTCATATTCTTTGAAAAATACCTCCAGGGTTTCTGCCGATGTCTTGATCATGTTTGATCTGCTGTTCCGGCTCAAGTGATAGACAGATCCTCTCTGCTACGGCCCGGCCGCTTTTCGACACGACCCCAGCATGGCTCGGCGCTATGACTCAAGGACCACCACCTTCTCTCCTGAGGGACGCCTCTACCAGGCGAATTCCGCGAAGGGGATTGCTGGGGATTGGAAATCAATGGCCCAAAAGCCATGGATTGATATAGGTATGAACTAAATAGATTCAGATAATCCTTTCCCCCTAATACTAACCCCCCCCCCTTAATAGTAAACACCTCAGGTAGTTTTTATTATTAGGGGGTATTTATTATTAGGGGGGACCCTAATAGTAAACTTCGGACCTTAATATTAAAAGCTATTTTTCTCGATTTCAAAATCAATTAAATCTCAATTTAAAACGCAATTAATATGTTGCAAAAAATTGGATTTCGAAGCGGATCCCTAATAGTAAGCGCCANTTTTTCTCGATTTCAAAATCAATTAAATCTCAATTTAAAACGCAATTAATATGTTGCAAAAAATTGGATTTCGAAGCGGATCCCTAATAGTAAGCGCCAAACCTTAATACTAAAAACTATTTTTCTCGATTTCAAAATCAATTAAATCTCANCTAAAAACTACTTGGATTCAGGGGACCCTAATAATAAACACCCCGGGGTTGACTAGTTTTTATTATTAGGGGGTGAAACCCACAAATGGTAGGTTTATTGTTAAATTGTTTTTTAAAGGGGATCAATTAAAAGTCAAATTGGCCAACCACAAATTTTCCAAAATTGGAGATGGACCCTAGTTTTTATTATTTGGGGGGGNAAAGTCAAATTGGCCAACCACAAATTTTCCAAAATTGGAGATGGACCCTAGTTTTTATTATTTGGGGGGGGTTTAGTAATAGGGGGAAGGGATTATTTAGAGTCATTTTGCTTTGAGAGGATGCAGCTTTCTAAAGTTTCCAAAACTCAAAATCGAATCAAAAACACCTGTGTCTCATCATCATCTATACATCTATACTGTTTTTTCATTGTTTTCTATTGTTATTCAACTCAAGTCTTGGCCCAATCCGTACTGCCCTCCAGGTGGAGTACGCCATGGAGGCCATCAACTTAGCCGGATCCACGGTGGGCGTCTTGGCAGAGGATGGTGTGATCCTGGCCGGAGAGAAGAAGACCACTTCCAAGTTGCTGGATCAGGCAGGGCCATGGTGTGGCGATGATGGGATGATGGGACGATGGGATGTATCTGGGATGAGGAAAACCTGATGATGAAGTCATAGTAGAAGTCATAAGTGGGACACTTATATTTTTATATCATATATCTAATATATATCTGGGATAAGCCGAATGATCGTACAATCAATCAGCTCATGATTAAAGAATGATGGGAATGATGTGATGATTACCCTCCGGTAATTTGTGGCATAGCTATGTAAATCACCATGTGTTTGCGGATCAATCATCGACCTAACAGGGCCATCTATACCGACAGATGGGAAGGCTGTGGATGGAGAGATGGCGATGGCTATGATGGCTATAAGATGAATGGGGGGTAGTTATTGTTGCATCCGCACAAAATTACTGGGTATCTAAGATTGGCCATGAATGATTGTTTTGATATGTTTTTTTTCTCGTGATTCCACTGGCAACTGGAAGCTAGACATGGGCACATTATGCTGCTAGTGCATTACAGTCCATTATGGTTCGTTGTGGTGTACCAGGTACGTGATGGTACGTTATGAGCGTTAGATAATGACCGCTGACACTGGGGATCTGAGCACCACCAAAAACAACCAACAATCATGGGATGGGACAAAATTAGGACCCACTTGACTGCAAATGACAGCACATTCCTATTCAGTCTGAAACCATCATTGATTTGGGTGTGTAGCACCCCAGTTTTCACCCAGACGAATCTGCATATTCAGATGGATTATATAGTGATTTCACGTGATTTCAGCAGTAAAACATCCCCTTTTGGCATACCACCGAATTCGAGAGGGGAGAGGCTTAGCCTGTTAGCCCTCAGCTTTCAAGATGGGATGATGACCTGGGATCATTTCAGGAAGATCCACCTTGGGCATACTGGGGTCATGGGTCAGGCCAAGCAGCATGAGAAGCTCTTCCAATTGGATGATGCCATGTGCCTTGCAAAAGGGGTCAGTGGGGTCAAGATGAACAATGTTTTTTTGGGTTTCTGCAAATTGAGGGCAAAACCAGGCCAGCCAAGAACCATTGGCACCACCAATCATAAGCATCCATTCTTTCCCCAGAAAAGGATGAGTCCAGATTACAGGTGGATGCAGAGTTCATCATTTAAACATGTCCCCTGTTGGCCAGCATAGGCTGAATTTTCGGCAATCCCTTTGAGATGCCCCTGTTGGCCTGACCATCTCAGGTTCTGTGCCGTGGCGGGCATCACTTCGGATGCCAACATCCTCATCAACCGACTGCGGCTCACGGCCCAGCAACACGCCTACAGCTTCTCGGAACCGATGCCTGTGGAGCAGCTGGTGACATCCATCTGTGACTACAAGCGGCTCGGCAAACATGGTATGGCTGGAGTTTTGGCGGGTGCATCTTGGTCACCCCGGAGAATAAAGTAGGAGGAAACACAGATTCCTGAAGAACATTGAAGAACACCACATTACTAATTGCTATACATTACTATTGTATACACGTGTATTTTGCCCCACTCCGCTTGAACCGTTTCAAGAGGGCTGGCTTTTCACCACCCAGGCAGGGCTACACGCAGTTCGGAGGCCTTCGGCCTTTCGGAGTCTCCTTCCTGGTGGCTGGCTGCTGGGCATTGGGAAATGATATGGTTGGCCTTGGAGTTCGAGATTTTGATGGGGGTATACCTGCCGCAAACTGGTTTGCAGCTGGGAGGAGTTAAAAAAAAACCGAGCCCCCCACTTCACTGCGATTTCGCCAACATCAGGGATCATCCAAGTACAAGACAACATGCCAACAGATGCAAACACTATGGATTCATGGATGTAGGTCTTGCCATGTTTTGCCCCCATCAAACCCGGCAGTGCCCTGAGGCTATGATGTGCACCACGGCTTTCAGCTCTATCACACGGACCCCTCGGGCAACTTCAGCGGATGGAAGGCGGATGGTTTCGAGACATCAGCAGGATGTCGAGTTTTGCCCCGATTCTGAACCAAGATTGGCAATGTAACATAATGTAACCTGTTCATAGCTATCATTGGGAACAGACAGTCATAGTCAGTCCTGCCAATTTCAGGCATGACCTGTTGATCGTCAACTGATGCGCGTTCCATTTCCGGCCAGGCCTATGCCATTGGAGTGAACAACAACACGGCCATGCAGATCATGCGTCAAGACTGGAAGCCAGGTGTGGGGGCCCAGGACCAAAGGGCGAGCTCCCACTGAACTTCAGCATCTGCATTAACCCTTCTACTAATCTAACATGCTCATGTGAAATCCCTGATTTGTATTGATTTGTAGGATTTGGTAGGTATTTCTTATAGCGCCCCCAAAAATGATAGAAACCTAGAATCCGACTCCAAAGTGTAAAATTATCTAAAATAAATGAACAAATAGATATATAAATGAATAAGCTAAAAATGAATAAATTATAAATGAATAATTAACTCAATAAATATATAAATAAGTGAATAAATGAATGAATGAATAAATGAACAAGTATATAAATGAGGAAGTAAGGAATTAAGTAAGTAAGTATGTATATAGATAAATAAATAAATAAATATATATATAGATAAATAAATAAAAATATATATATATACAGATGTAAATATATATCTATATATATATATATGTACATATGTTTTAATATGTTTTAATTTTGTGGGGTTAAAGATGATAATCCCAGCCTCCAACTGGACATTTCCAGCCGCATGGTGCGAGGTATGAAGCTCCAGGAGGCCTTGGAGTTGACTGCCAAGGTCTTGGTGAAGACCATGGACACGGCCTCACCAACCGCAGAGAGACTGGAATTCGGCATTGTTCCTGGGAAAAAAACGGTTGGAAAAGGGTGGGAACAGGTGGAAGAACGTGGAATTTTATGGAATTTGGATGATGCTTCCATAATTTTGGATGATGTTTGGGTGAAGTTTGGAGGTTTCTTTGTGGTTTGACCAGGGCTTTTTCATCCCTGAAATGTTATGATGATCCCCTTTGTCAATTGATATTTCTTAAGGAAAGGTTGAACCACCAAGCAGGGGATCTTTTGGAAGGGTTGGGTGATGTTAGTTGGGGGGTTGGGGGATGTCTGCTAACCTATTGATTAAATAGCATCGTTTTCGAGGGTTCATGTTTAAATTCTTGGGTGCTGGTGCTGCAGGATTTTTTTGATGGATTTGGCAGGGATGTGCTTCGTCTATCTTCCTCCTGGGTTCCTCAAGTTCTTGTCTAGTGGATGGGGACACCTATTTGGGTCTATTTGGATCCTCCCATTTCCTGCGCCGAGGTGTACAAGACCCCGGAGGGCCACGTGAAGTTCCGCATGTTGAAGGACACAGAGATCAACAAACTCATGGCAGATGCCACCCCCAAGGAAGGAGAAGAAGCGGCTGCCTCCGCCTCTTAGGATTTCAGCACAGTGAGAGCAGCGCAGCTATAGGCAGGGCCTCTCCATTCTTGGACCCAATTCGGAGAGTCGAACAGGCGAATCCCAAAGGCAGCCCTGTTGGCAAAAAATGACGCTGCTGCGGCGGACTGTGCCGGCTCAGTTGCCGAAGCTGTTCCAGAGCCATGGAACCTGAGGTAACCAATGGATCCAGCAGTGAAATTTGGGTAGAATTCTGTATCCAACTGCAAACTCTTCAACATCCAGCAATTAGCATGGAACAAACTGGTCCAGATTGGTCGCATGTTTTTTTTCTTGCTGCTTGATTGATGAATAGCAGGCTAACCTCGATTGAACAACGGATTTTTGGTGAATGATGACACATGATATGCCAGCTCCAGACTCGAAGCTGTTTTTGGACGTGACAGGAGAAGACCCGAAGCGTGGCGCTTCTGATGCCACAACTGGTTCTGGACGGCAAGGTGGGTTGCGCCTGTTTCCTCAGAAAACTTTGGGAGTGCCAGATGCTACATTGTTCTGGTTTTGCCTGATTTTATCTGATTTTCTTGTTTTTCTTTCTACACATTCAGGGGGTTAGACAGGACTTTTTGGTGGTTAAACCACGCTTATATAACTGGTTAAATGGCGGCTGGCGCCCCCACAAGAGGTGATGACTAGGAGGAAAACGGCCAGGCAGATGAGATGGTTGGCAAACTCGAGGAGGCCTACTTGGAAGTGAAGGCGCGCAAGGAAGTGTACCTGGCACAAGATGCCGAAGCTGGCTTTGAACTTGGCGCAGGGCCGATGGGCTATAACCTTTGACCCATCTATAACCTATGGATCCCATAACAATAGGGTGCCTATCTACCACCTTGTGTCCATCATTTTATGTGCCCAGGATCTGCAGTAGTTGAGGCCAACATGGTCTTTGGTGAAACCATCCTGTGGAAACAGGTGTCAAGGCATCATTGAGGTCTAACGGGGCACCCAGTCTCCTACATTGCTTGGACCCATAGCACCAGTAGACCCACAAAATAGGTATAGAATGGTATCTACTTTGCATGTTTCGTTAATATTTATAGTCATATAGTCTGTATGTTTCCATGTGGGCAATACTTAATTTAACACCATTTATGAATCATAACATAACACATTAATATGTTGCGGTTTAACTGTGAACCATTCCCTTCTGAGGAAGTGTACTTCCACTACCTGGAACCACAAGCACGTCAAGCCGCTGTGGCTTCGGCCTCCCGTGGTCTCTGTCAGGTGCTGTTTTGAGAGGAGTTGACTTACGATGATTTCATAAGTCACTTCTAAGCAAGTCACTTCTATTTTATCACGATAAGGGGTTGGCCTACTGAATTTGTCCGCGATGTTTTTCTTTCTTTTTTCAGTCACTTCTATTGAACGAGCTGTATTTCTTCCAGAGATCTGAAGAAAACCTTTCACCAGCCGCAGTCCTGGTAGGTGCTGGTGCTGGAGCATCTGGAAGGTGATGTGGTCGAGCGTGCGTTGGCCATGAAGGAGGCTTTGGCGATTTTTTTGGGTTTGCTGTTGGTTGGATCCAAGTCTGGTGATTTGTAAGAGGTTGCTATGGAAAATCAGTTTTTTTCACAGGTAAATGGATGTAAATGGATACAAATGGGCCATGTATATCCGTATGCAATAGCAAGCTGCGACTCATTGCCAGAGGGTAGGTGCCCTCCCAAGCTGCATGTTCGATTCGGTGGCCAGGGCCTCGAAGAAGTCTACGGGAAAGGACATGGATTGATGGCAGATGTGGGAGATGGGGTTTGCTGAATATACCAGTGTATATACATGTATATAACATAATATCATATATAATATAATGTAATATATATATATATATATATACGCTATCTATATCTATATCTACATCTATATCCACATCTATATCTACACACTGTATACACCCAACTTACGGGGACCTGTTGGTTCTTGAGGTTTGCTGTTTGTCTTTTGCACCCAAACGGCAAACGTATTCCTGGGTGGGACATGACTTGCGAGCAGATCGTCACTTGGAGAATGTTCAGACCTCACTTTGCTGGCTCTGACTGGTGATGGTTTGAAGACATCCATCCTAGCACCCCCAATTCCAGGAAGTTTCTACATGAGCCTGGACAAATGGGAGTGCCAACGTCCCGTCCTCGAAACTCTCGGGCACCTCTCAGCTGGCTGCGACGAATTTTTAGGGAAAACGCTGTGTAGAAATATTGATCAGTTCTCCTTATTTCCTTGGACATGTCTTACAATGTGAGAGACTTGCAAGGCCTGTTCCAGTGTTCCCCAAACTTGGGGAACACCCATGAACACCCCCAACCATTCCAGATCATTAATTTCCCTAACCATCCCTAACCTGAAACTGATAAGGTGTTTTAAATGTTGACCCGGATTAAGACCCCCCGGGTTGTGAAAAATTAGAGGGTACCCCCAAATCAACGGGATATATTTATATAAATAAATAAAAATACAATGGGTATAACTATCTATAGCTAGCCCATGGGATATAACTAAGCAACTATAACTATGCGTAACCAACTATGCTTCAAAAAGGTGGGTTACTGCTATAGATACTGTAACTATAATGGGTATAACTATACAACTAACCATGCTAATCAACCAAAAATCATGATTGGCACCTCCCAGGTGACATGGAGTTCTTCTTCCCCCACCTCGATTCCCTTCCTGTGGAAAGGGCCTTGGCAGTTCCGCGGCAGCCTTGGCTTCAGCTGCATGATATGGAATTTGATATGCATGTAGAACATACATATGTATACATTCCCAATATATTCATATATGGAATATGTACACACATGTGCACGCATACATGTATGAAGTATAGACAGACACCAAATGATATAGATGTAAGTAAAAGTATATAACACAACAACCTGTCTCACTCCACTCTAGGTATACCAATCTGTCTTACATCAATCCTGTTTCGGCGTTGCCCATCCTCCAGGTGATCAAACCCGATGCCATCAATCAGGGCCAGAAGGAGGGCAAGACCGTGGATCAAGTCTTAGAGGCCATCAGGGTGTAGCCGCGGCCGCTAGTCATGAGGAATTGATGTAAGTTACCTGAGCACCTGAGATGTTGATACTCCAAATGAAGAGAAATCGAACTGAAGTGAGTGATGAGTTTGGTGCACACACACAGACAGACATACATATATACATAATATATATATATATACATACATATACACACCCATATACATATATACATACACATATATATATATATATATGTACACATATACACACCCATATACGTATATATATATATACATATACATAAATGTGTGTGTGTGTCATATTTGCTTGTTTGATATCCTGATCAAAGGAAAGCCTTTTTCCTACCAGTGCCTTTGATCTCAGTGCCGTGTCAGGATGAGGCCGCTTCTCTGGGACTCTTTGTGGTGGCCAAGCAGTGCCCTGGCGTAGCGCTGCGACGGCAGGTTGCGGATGAAATCACTGAGCAAAACGCGTCAGTTCTACGGTGGGTCAAAATTGATGAGTACCAACTCTTAGGAAATTCTTGTAGGATATATATTGTAGTGTAAGAGGTTCTTTTTTTGGGGAAGTGCCCAACATGGATCCGGAGCCAATTCAGCGCTGGCCGCTTGTTCAAATAGAACCTGCAATGTATCCTTAATGTTTGTGATACACGATTCTGATGCTGTTTTCGTATCTGCGCATCTCTCACACAAGAATGTCTCAGAATCCTGTTTGAACGGGTAGCTGAGGAGAGACCAAGACAATCCCAAACCATCCCAAACCTACAGATACCGGGGGATACCACTGGATGGCAGCGTAGGTAGCTGATGCCTTTCCATTGCTCAAGCTGCTCTAGGCCCAAGCCATGAAACTCCAGCGCTGCCAATTTCTGGGCAGATGGATATCCACCCGTCAGCCGGGTCCAGCTGATGAACTTCAACGGGTGACGGGCTTGCCACTTAACCGAAGCAATTTTCAGAAGATCTTGCGGATCTTAACGCAGAGCCCTGAGTTGATCTCTGAAGCTTTTGAAGCACAGAATCTGAAACTCAGGGAAGGGGATTTTACAATTGGGATCTCAGCTCTTGGGCGGTTGCAGTTGTGGCAAAATGCCTGTCAGCTCTTCAACCGAATGCCGCATTTGCATGTGAATCGCGGCGTCATCAGCTGCAGTGCAGCGATTTCTGCCTGTGAGAGAAGTGCGCAGTGGAGGGAGGCTGTGAACTTCTTTCAGGCGATGCCGGACATGGAGATCAAACGGGATGTCATTTGCTACAATTCGATCATAAGTGCCTACGAAAAGGGAGGTCAATGGACACAAGCATTGAGCCTATTCGAGGAAATGTCCCATGTGCAATTGAAGCAAGACACTTACACCTATAATTCGAGCATGAGTGCTTGTGTGAAGGGGGGCCAGTGGCAGCTAGCATTGAGCTTATTTGAGGCATTGCCGCATGTGCAGATTAGGCCTGATGCGTTTAGCTACAGTGCCGCGATTAGTGCCTGTGCAACCAGTGGCCAGTGGTGGCATGCAATCAGCTTGCTGGAAGCAATGGACCGCAGAAAGGCAATGGCGAATGTAGTCACGTACAATGCAACCATCAATGCATGTGCCAAGGGCGGTGAATGGCAGCATGCACTAGGCCTTTTGGAAGCGATGCTGGTTGCGCAGGTTGCTCCGAATGCGGCAACTTACAGTTCAACCATCAGTGCTTGTGGGCCAGGCGGGCATTGGCAACCTTCTTTGACCTTACTGAATCGCATGACTCACTCACAGGTAAAACAGGAAGTCTATCCCTACAATGCTACCATCAGTGCTTGTGAAAAAGCTGGTCAATGGCTACAGGCATTGAGTTTGTTTGAAGCCATGACCCACTTGAGAATCCCGAGGACTGTTGTCAGCTATAGTGCGACTATCAGTGCTTGTGAGAAGAGTGGCCAGTGGCAGCTGGCATTGAATTTGTTTGATCAGATGTCGCACGTGAATGTGGTGCAAGACGTGCATAGCTACAGTGCAACCATCAGCGCTTTGGAAAAGGGGGCTCAGTGGGAGAAAGCGTTGAGCATGTTTGAGCGCATGCCTGGTGTGGGCATCGTGCAAGATGTCTACTGCTACAATGCGACAATCAGTGCGTGTGAGAAGGGCGGTCAATGGCAGCAGGCATTGTTTTTGTTCGAGGCAATGCCGCATCGGCAAGTTCAACGAACCCTCATCAGCTACAATACAACCATCAGTGCCTGTCAGAAGACTGACCAGTGGCAGACAGCACTGAGCTTGTTTGAGCAGATGACCGAAGTGCAAATTGTGCCTGACAATACCTCATACAATGCCATTTTGGACTCAACTGCTATCTCCAGCAGCCAATTGGGTGGCCACATCTTCCAGCAGATCGGCTGCCGATCCTTCGATGTACCAAGCTACATCGACCTTCACGGCCTCTCCGAGGGAGCGGCGCGCCTGGCGTTGCGCTGGTGGCTGTCCACGGCAGTGGCGGATCAGTTGAGCCTTGTCAGTGACAGCGACAGCTGGCAGGGCATCATTGTGACAGGGTATGGGAAATCGCGACATTTCTGGCACCAATCGGATCCCTGGATTTCTGGTGTTCATTTTTTCCATATCTTTCATTAAAAAAAGCGGGTGAATCCATGTAAATCCAGCATTTAGGGAATCTACTTTGTTTTTTGATGTGTTGCTTTCTGCCACTTTTGCCAGGGTCCTCCGTGAGCAGACCCGAGGATCTTCAAGCCGCAGCCTTGGATTTCCTGCAGGCCTGGAAGCTACCTGCAGAGGTTCTGCTTGAGAACAAGGGCAGGATCCGAGTTCTCCTGAGGACCCAGGACCTGCCGAAGCTGCGGAGACTTGGAACACTTTTCCAGGCAGAAAGGATGTCAAAGCATCTTGCGGGGCCGCGCATGGACGAGAACTCTACATTCAGAAAAGGATCGACGTTTGGTGGCTGGCTGAACTTGGCAAATCGAAAATGATCAAACCGTATTACTATTCACTATAAAGCAGAAAAGAGGCACGGTATGAATGAACCCACGCATGCATCCCAATGCAAATCTCTGTCCGGTCACAGGAGCAGGGTCTGCAGCCATACCACCTCGTAGCAACATCTGACTTTGCATCGTAGTTGGATGCCCGATGAAACATGATGAAGCATGATAAAACTAGAGATGTTGCGGAACTGTTAGGGGTAACCCAACGATACCAAACGGGTTTGTGAGGGTAGCCTTAGGGACTGGTCACCAGGCGCTTGGAACCCGTTTGGACCCCGCTTGGAATCCGCTTTCCAGCGCCACTGCGGGTGACGGCCTAGGCGGTTGAAGCTGAATGCCGAACAGGCAAAGTTGTTGGCTAAGGACGGTTGAACTGGGAAGAAATGGGATAAATACTGCCTAGCATTGCCCAGCCGTAAAACGATATCATCATTGGGCATAAAATAATTTTGGGGTCATTGATTGGCCGTGGAGGAGTCTACCAGTTTTCATCAGTCATAGTGTGACTCAATTCCACACGTTCAGATGGGTTTTGGTCGAAGATCTCAAATAGCTTTCTATATATATCTCTCTAATGAAAATCCCGTTGGTGCAAGCCAAAACATGGAAACCATGTCAAAAAGTCATCAGATCCTCACCATTCACATGTCAAAACATCAGCAAAGTCAGCAGGAGTATGAGGGAACCGCGGACCATGACGGTGCAGCAGCAGCCAGGTACTCAGCTGCCATGGATTCAGCAAAGCCGTGGGATGATTGAGTCAAAATGGCCATGGGTTATGTAGCACTATAGTCACTAGTCCGTCCCATTTCGCAGTGCTGTGTTTGACCAATTCCCAACTGAAAGCCCTTTTTCACCAGCGTTCAAAGACTGGAGATCTGTTGTGACTTCATCATAAGGAAGTGTTTGAGATTGTTTGAGTCAAGTTCCTAAGTTCTTAACTTTGAATTGCCCAGACAGCCCAGACAGTTCGACGCACTTTGAATTGTTGAGTCCCTCCGGCGCCGATGTGCTGAGGTCTATACTCAGGAAGGATGTCACTTAGCTGAGGGAACTTTGGGTCCTGTTGGTGTTTCGGGTTATTTTTGAACCCTCAAAATTGGCACTTTAGAAGAAATGATGTCGAACGGTCGTGTTGAGAACCACTGTGGGAGTCCCATTTCTATTGGGGTTCTCTGGAGGCAGGTTTGGAAATAATGAATGGAAAGAGCATCCACTAGAAACGTGCCAAGCATCATGAGTCAGAACCAACCAGCCAACCCTAACCAACTCCAAATCCAATAAGAATTATGAACTTCCAAATGGGGTGCCGCATATTTTTTTCCCATTGGAACCGTTGACTTTCAGGTCTTGCCATGTGCTTTGAAGGGCGAGGGGCCATTGGAAAGATGCAGTGTGGAGCCTCAGTGGGCAAGGCTTGACGGCGCAGAGGGATTTGGGGAAATGAAGCTCGGAATAAAGGTGGGTCACCCATGGTTATCCTCCGGTAATCAAACGTAGCTAGCTGGGAAATGTCCTAGAAATGGAGCTTTAAATGGGAACATCATCTGAAAAATGGGTGATGTTCCATTGCAATGTCTGATTGCTGACCTGTAAGAAGTGGGCCCAAAGTTACTCAGAGCATCTCAGAATATCTCAGAGCCATGCCTTTGCAAAATCGACGGTATCTCTTTTCCTATGTCCTATATGTATTCCTATTTGTAGATCATTGGGGAACATATTTATTTTTTGCATTTTTTACATATTATTGCCGAATGAGATATGGATGCTTTTCCCTATTCCTCGTTGATTTTTTAATGTTTCTTTCCTTCCGTGGGAAGTTTCACACGGCTCTCAGGCTGATTGCTGGACCTTTGCACTCCGGTGTTGCACGAGAACGAGCTCCTACCACCATCCGCGCCTTGTGGGGTACTGATGGCACCAGCAATGCCATTCATACCTCAGTGGACATGGAATCCGCAGACAAGGAGCGGGGTGGAACGCAAACATGGCTGTTTCCAACAAAAACATCATCATTCAAAAATAATGCCCTCTTAATTTTCCATGACTCCCAGCCGTCCACTCCCAGAACAGCCCAAGCCATGGCCCAACCCCCCAACGGGAGGAGATCAAGGCGGTCTTCCCTGCGGGCAGCTTGAAGTTGGAACGTACCCTCTGTTTGGTGAAGCCCGATGCCATCAACCACGTGGTGCGCGGGGCGGTGGGCCCTCAGGTTCTAATAGCAGTGGGATGTGGCAACGTCTTTGAGGTCCCAGAGAAGCTCAAAGAAGCTAGAGAGTGACTCCTAAATGTTGAAATGTTTGGATTTGGTTTTTTGAACCCATGGCCGCCATGGCCCCAACCCTTTCATGAAATTTCCGAAGTAAATTGTTCTACTGGCCCCCACAGACCCATCAAAAAAATGAAGCAGGTGGCCATCAAGACCGAGTTGGAGGCCGCAGGCTTCACCGTGCTGCGGGAGAAACAGACCACCTTGACCGAAGAGCGCGCCAAAGAGTTCTACAGGAGATGGATCTGACCTAGGCTCATAAGAAGTGCCACATAAAGAGCGGTTTTAATGTTCTCTTTTTGGAATGAGATATTGCAGTGATTGATGATTTGATGGAATTTAATTGGAATTTCACCAGCCAACATGGGGATGTAGCAATTTAGCCAATTGATACCGGAAATTGGGTCTGTATGAACATGGGGTATACAATGGTATGGCAATTTGAACCGCGAACAAAAATGATTCCTTATATTTGGATTAACTAATGAAAGCCCAGCTAAGGATATATATATATATATATACACATATATAACAAACATCCATCCAAATCCCCATGTTTGGTAGGGTATAACATGACTTCGGCACCAGTAGATATCCACGGCCGGCTCGCAGGACCTTGTCAAATGAGCCCTCCTTCCCTGCCTTGGTTCCACGTCCTCAGTGGGGCTCAAGCGCACCAAATCATGGGAGGATTTACTACGGGAATCAAATAGGGATATAGTAATGCCCTCAACAAATGTGATTTATATACCTATCTATAGGGGATGTACTTTACTAATTGGATGTTTTGTTGTTAGTTTTTTTCTTTGGGGAATAATTTAGTGAATCTTCACCGTTTCTATGGGGAATCTACTTTTCTATATTTTTGGTGATGACTATATCAGTTAATTAATCAACGAACAAGATATAATATGATTTCCGAGGGTGTCCGAAAATCGGGCAAGCAGCTTCAAGTGGTAAAAATAACGAAAATCCATTTGGGGTATGATATTTTCAGAGAAAACCAAATCAAGTCGTTTTTCCCAGACCCACCCCAGAATCTGTGTGAGGTGAACTGCGCATAAACCTCCTTGAAATTATCTACATAGAGGTAAACAAGAGTGGGGTTTGTTGTTTCTTCAAAGCCCATCCCCTGCAGCCCCTTCAAGGCTTGCACATCCAAATCTTCCACCCCAACTCACCCCGGCTGAAGGAAGCCAACCCCCTCCAGCCCCCCTCAAATGCATCAGATTTTGACCAGCCAACCCTCCAACCCTTCAACATTCTCCATCCCAGTTGAAGCAATCCATCCACTTCTCCTCAAACCTTTTCTCCAGCCCGCTTCATGGCAGAATAAGAACCCCGCTCCCTCCCCAACCATTCTTCACTTTTTCCCACTCAACCAATCTCCATTCAAACTGGTTCCATACACAAATTGGAATCAACACCTCATATTTTCATACATTTTCATATATGTGGTCCCTTCAAATTCCATTCAATGCGTTTCATATGGCTGGTTTCATGGCTTTGGATTGCCAGGTGAAGGAAGCAGCCAGTGGCCCCTGCTGCGCCATGGTGCTTTGTCGCCTGGAAGCCGTCACTGTGCTGCAGCAACTCATGGGCGACCCCTCGGTGCACCTGGCGCGGCAGCAGCGGCCCGGCTCGCTGCGTGCGCGCTTTGGAAGGGATGGGCAGCGGAATGCGCTGCATGGCAGCGCCACCTTGAAGGTCTGGGGTGAGATGCTGCCCGGGAAGCTCATCAAACGCGGCGATGTCGGGTGAATCCGCTATTTTCTGTGTGATTTGATTCATTAAGACCTCCAGTTAGTTCGGGGATTTTCCATGGATTTTCCAGCTAGCCATGTTTGATCAC
This sequence comes from Symbiodinium sp. clade C Y103, assembly GCA_003297045.1. NCBI lineage: Eukaryota > Dinophyceae > Suessiales > Symbiodiniaceae > Cladocopium > Cladocopium sp. clade C. Next base: position 67,537 of record BGPT01002427.1, on the reverse strand, counting down.
CAAAGGGTAGCCATGGAGATGAGGATGTACTTGGAAGGGGATTAATTAGGAAGCCAGATGTTGAACAGTGCTGAAAATGATTCACGCTGGAGTATCGGCAACAAACATGCTGAAAGTGGGTATGTTTGATGCAAATGCTGAAAGATTGGTGCGCGGTGATACGATCAGCCTGACAGTAGGTATATTCGACAAAGCAGGATGAGCCAAAACCGTGGAAGCACAGTAGATCCACCAAGTCGTGGGGAATAAAGATTGAGGGACATTGAGGTCACATCATATCCACCAATCAGAGGGATACAATCAGAGGACTGTGGTATTTACTGCAACCTGACGCCTCTTTCATTCGGAGTGAATTGCTTCATGTTATAAGTATATGCCAATTATTTAGCGAAGATATTTACGTAATGCAAATGTCCCAGTCATACCAGCAAGCCAGGGCACCTCCCCCTTTGAAGTTTTTGGTCACCCTCTACACCTGCGCTGGTCTTTCTCCTGGCAGGCGGCAGTGCAGGAGATCAAGCTCTTCTTCCCTGACATGGGAGTGGATCCGTTGCCGGATGATCACGAAGTCCGCGACTTCCTCTTCCGCACCTTGCCTGGAGCTACGAAGGTTTTTCTGCACCTTTTTGGGGATCCAAGGGAGGGCCAGGGGGTGTACTGTAGGAATAAAACGCTTGCTATTTTTGTTTGGAGAATGGGGTGATATGGGTGATTTGACACAGTCGGATTTAGCATGTTTGCATGTTTTTGCCTGGGTGGATCATAGTATGGAGATATATTCCTGTTAGACCAAATGTCACACCACAGTCATCTCAAGGGTGTTCCTACCATCTTCCATCCATCTCGAGCAGAGTCTGAGGCAAATCCGCCAGAGCCTCCATGGATTTGTCGACGCTGTCGGATGCGCAGACCACGGACTTTACAGTGGATCCAACCTTCCAACAGCTGGTGTCCAACAGCCTCATCGGCCTATGCCTCCTGGCCATGGTGGGGGCTGCGGGTCAGGGCGACGTCATCCGACGTCCATCATGATTCATGAGTTGTTCCAGGATGTTTCAGGAGTGTTCAGAACATGATTCATCTCATGACAGATTGGATTTGGAAAATCACGGAGCATCATGGTTTTTCTCACTGTAGGGGTCTCCACTTTCTGGCCGTGGATCAACCACGTCTTTGCTGCCCCCCAAAGCCAGCTCCATCCCCACCAGCCATGGCGTCCTGAGGCAAAGTGAAGCCGCAGGGCTTGGATGCCGTCAAGTGGCTTGCAAATTGGTTGGAGGAGAACAATCCCAACAACCTCAGCGTGGCTCGCCCTGAATGGGGGGGTGGAAATGCCATGGATATATGGATATGGATGGATAGCAAGATGAGATGTGATGAAACTTTGAGTGAAAGTGGCTCAAGTGAGCTGGTTGATGACGGTGGTGGTCAAATAAGCATTTCGAGGTAATGTTGAGGAACTCATGACTTTGAGCCATGAGGCCTCCGGAATGTTCGACCCGCCCTCCAGATCCAAGCAGTTTGTGGAGTACGGTGTCAATCAGGACAATTGGGCCGGTTGGGCGGCTCTGGCTAAGCTCCTGTAAAGGCAAATCCAACAAGTCAAGTGGTTTGAGCAAAGTATGTCTTGTGACGTTGACGTGCATTATTGTCAAGATAGCCAATTATCACAGGCTTAGCAAACAACATCTCCAAGCAGTGGTGCTAGCATCCCTTTGCTGAGCCGCAGATGATGTATATCATACTGGCATATACTAGCATGTTGGATCTGCACATTTCAGTCTCAGTATCACTGCCATTCTGATTTTGGCAATTGTTTCCCTAAAAAGGCCACTGAACATTTCCACTTCCAAACACGCCATTTTCTCTATTCCCATCCCCACGGATACCGTTTTTTTCAGGACGGCATGCCCTTCGTGGTGGAAGCCCCAGCAACCTCCGAGCCGTCCAAAGCCGTGGTGGAGATCAGTGACCGAGAGCTCCAGCAGCTGAAGGCGGAGGCCGAAGGCGATTTGACCACCCCGCCCTTCGTGGTCTTCGTGGCCGGGGGACCGGGATGTGGCAAGGGCACCCAATGTGCCAAGCTCAGGGAGGAATTCAACTTGATACACCTGAGCACGGGAGATTTGATGAGGGCCGAGGTGGCGAATTCATCCTTCTTGGGGAGTGAGATTGAGAAACATATGGCGAATGGAAGTTTTTGGGCCAAAAACATGTGAGCAGCTTTTCTTTTGTCTTTTTTATATGTGTTTAAAGGATTTGGATATTGTTTTGGCAGATGTTCGTGATAATTCATGATATTTTAGCCTTAAGTTGGTACAGTTGGTCCTTGATTGGCCATGATTGGCCACCCAGTTTTTTTCTCTTAAACCTTAACATTCCACGTCGTCACCGTCACGTTTCAAGGCCTAGTCCCAGATGAAATCGTCTTGAAGCTGCTGAAGAAGGCCATGGTGAAGCACCAGGACACCAATCGCTTCCTACTGGATGGCTTCCCTCGCTCCGTGGAGCAAGCTCAATGCTTCGAGCGGGATATTGCTGAGGCGGGGTGAGATGCTGGAAACTCTGGGTTTCCAAGATGACAATGGAGAAATCATGGGGAAGAACTTGGGCGAAAACATAAAAAACTTGTGGAACATCATCTTAAGATATTTCCAAGAGGTAGGCAACGACCTACAAAAGCGCGATTTGAGGCTTCCACCTCAGATTTCCAGAGAGTAATGATCACATGCGATCACTAGCATGATGATGCTTGTACTGGTGCCTATTCAATGTGAGCCTTGCCATCCGCCAATGCTATGCGGTGGAGGCATTCAAGTTATGTGCATATCAATAAGCATAATAGGCTGCTCATGTGACCCTCCAACGTAGGTACTCCTAAAACCGGGGACGGTTCGTAATCGGTTCCAGCTAAGACTAAGATATCCCCTGAGAGATCCTGGTTCTCCATCCATTTGTATAAGCATATTGTCTCATCTTGAGGGCCCATGGGGCCATACTGAATCAGCTCTAACTTAACGAGGGAGTAAGTAACAAACACCATCACTAGCGACAATTGACCACTGGAGAAAGGGATTCCAACAACAAAAAACAAACACCACTGTCGTCACCGGATCTGCTCCAGGTGTCCTTCCTGCTCTACTTGGAGGCCAGTGACGACACCATGAAGCAACGCATCCAGGGCCGGGCCATCAGCCAGCCGGGCCGAGTGGACGACAACGACGAAACGGTGAAGAAACGCCTGGACGTGTTCCACGGTCAAACCATTCCCTTGGTGAATTACTATGGACCCATTGGAAAGCTCCGCAGGGCCAATGCGGAGACGCTTGGTTGATGTAAAGGTTGGTTGGGTGGCGCGTTTTTTTTTCTTGGTGGGATGTGGTGGAAGATCTAGTGGGGCGGACCTGCAAACTGACCCCAAACAGCATGCAACTTGGATTCACCTGCATCCTTCCAAGTTAGCTTCAAGACCTATGGCCTATGGCCAGACTGAAACAACTCCCGAAATCTCCCGAAGGAAGAGCCCCGATGAAGTCTACGAGGAGTGCAAGCGCTTCTTCAGCTGCCGCTTCCTCTATTTGTTGGGCCCACCAGGTGCTCCAGTGGAACAGATGGCTGGAACCTTGGAGAAGCAGTATGGCTATTCCGCCATCAATCTCACCGCCTTGCTCAGGACAGGCTCCTGGCCCCTTGGGATGACTCATGATCTGGGATGGCATATGGTCTCATGTTATACATATATATATATATATGTATATCTCATCTTGTTTCTTCCAGTTCCAGAATGTTCCAGACCCTGTCACCTCAGCTCTTGCATGGTTTGATAGCGTGGCCTTTGTTGAGTTCCATGTCAAGTTTTTACAAGGTGTTACCGCATAGTTAGCTAAGCTGGTTCACGCTACAATCACTAGGGTGTATGGGCATGCTAGATATGCATAGATGCGGTATGATTTCATGATTTCCTTGGCGGCAAAGCGTCACGCTCTTGCGGCTGCATGCAAGGCTCTCTAATTCAAGAACAAACATGCGGGATTGCACCAGGCACCTTGATAGTCAGGTGAAGCATGAGAAGCATTGTCACTTAGTATCAAGAGCGCTCGTGGTTAGTGCTTCTTTCGCTCATTTCACAGGGGTCTGGTCATCCTATGGCGACCAGGAGCTATGCCAATTCCAACGAGCCCGATGCGCCTGCTGTGCGGAAGTCGCTGGCCGCGGGAAAGCCGGCAGCTCGCCCTGGTAGCATCCAGCTGATGGAAGCAACATGCAGTGGGGTTAGTTGAAACTTTTAACCAACATGTACAGGAAATGATCTTCAAATACTATAACCGTACTGTTAACCATCCAAATTTTTACAGCTTAACAGTTCCCCAATCCGGAATTAGCTCAAAATTCAACTCCTTAAGACACCGTAACATTGCCGTCCAGGTCGATGCGTCCATTGCCTGCCCGTTGATTTTGTCGGAGATCTATCGTGACATGGCTCTGGGCGTGCAGAACTTCGTCCTGTCAGATTTCCCACAGAGCCTGAAGCAGGCGATGCTGGGCCGCTGAAGCCAGGGACAGCCAAGCTCCCACTGGGTCAGTTTAGAGATGTTTAGAGTTGAAGCACTCCCGAGAATCATATGTCATATGTCATTCTATATGTGTAAGATGGATGAGTAGCATACACACATGACATTACACAACATTACACTACATTACAATATACATTACATGACATGATTACATTCCATTACATATATAATTAAAGTTAAAACACTATATGATCATCTAAATGGCATATTCCATTTCGAAGTGGCCCGCAGGCGCAGTTCCTGGAGTACCGCGTCAGCTGCATCACCAAGACCTTGGTCTTAGATTTTTCCAAGGCTGATGCCGCGGATCTGGCATCCAAGGGACAGGAAAAGGCGCTGGAAGCCGAGCTCAAGGGCAACTGCTTTTTCGGAGCAGATGCTTGGGATGGCAGTGGAGAGGGGATGGGGTTGGGGATGGGGATGGGGTTGGGGATGGGGTTGGGGATGGGGTTGGGGATGGGGTTGGGGTTGGGGATGTTGTGATTTTGACATGTTTGATGATGCTTCTGTGATGTTTGATGATGCTTTGGGGAAGGCCATCGTTTTGATAATTCTTTGGTGAGCCTAGGAAGGCTGATGAATGCTGGGTATGTCTTGCTACTTGTTTGCGGGTTGACCAAACATGAAATGCCAAAGATTGCCAAACAATGTATCACTTGACCATACTTGACCAATATTCCGGAGAGTTGATACTGTTTGTTACTCGAGCCTACATGAATCATGCGTTCAGATTGTGTTTTGATGTCAAATATAACATTTTTTAGATGTGTTTGTTTTGCTTTCAACATTGAAATTAGATGCGCTTTAGACCAAAAGAGCTGTCTTACTAAAACGTACATGAATCATGCGTTCACATGGTGTTTTGATATCGAAATATGTTGTTTTCTTAACCATTTTCCCTAGTTTGAAACCATTGGGGTGACTTGCGTTCTCATGGTGTTTTGTAGGTTTGGGATCATGTTTTTTTTAAACTTTTGCATGTTCGTACNAAGAAGATGGGGTGACTTTTCCTAGCAGTTGGGGGGCGTAGTTCCATGCGGGAATGAGAGTTGACTGCAACGTTGGGGGGCCTTCGCCCTCTATGAGTAGACAATTGACGGCTACAAGGCCCCAAAGACGATCTAAATCATGAAAACTCGCAAAAAGATAGAAACGTATTTCCAGGATTGTATAGATGATCTTTTCCCTGTAATTTCCAGGTTTCCATTTTGTTTCTTTTTGGGTGTTGCCATAGTGGCAGACCACTCCAAAGACTACCTGGTTACCTGGACGGCCAAGAAAATGATGGATGTAATGCTGGTGGCTGTTGGATCAAAGGTTTGATGCCTGATGGGATTTAGGTGTGGAAAACCTCTGGTTTCCCAAAGAAAACCGACCTACACATGATGGACATCCGTATGTACTATGCTGATTTATATAGTGGTTCAGTAGGGCGACACTACATAGACAATGTCTCTCTTCTGAGAGATGAATGCCCAGGAATTTCTGAGGCTCATTGATTTTGCTGTGAACTCACGGACTTGCGCTGTATTGTTTAATGAGTTATATATCCTAGCACATACAAAAACCATTGACATACCCAATTGGATATGCGCAACTTCAACTTCTTTCAGTTTTTTCTTCTTGTCGCCCAGGAGACCACTTCCATGCTCGAAACCTTGAAGGCAGAGCGCATTCCGTGCAAACTTTCGGAGATGCAGATGGGTTCTGTGGTGGAAAACACCTGGAAGAAGTTGTCTGTGAAGGTCCTGCCATCTTTGACGGTGCCCAGACCACAGCGATCTGATGGGGAGATGGTGGTGGATCTGTGGGGGTAGGAGATTGATGATATTTCCTTGAAAGATGACACAGAGTAATGGAGGATATCCAAAGAAAATGGTTCAGAACGGAATGTCTTGATTTCAGTTGGCTGGATCGTCTCCAATTTATGCTATCTCGCAAGTCCTGTTCCCCCAGACAGACCCATTGCTATATTGCTAGATTGTATCATTTTGGAAGCATCTCCATTTTGATGCTGTTAATCCCCGGCAGCGTTGCCTGCGTACTCTGTATAGCCCCACTTTATCAGTTTTGGATATGGCAGTATGGTCACCATATGTTACCCGCAAAGTATGGTTACACGAACCGCCCACCATTCTGAAACCTCTAGTAGAACCCCTTGAGCTGCAAAACACATTTTTGGTGAGTTTGGTAGCTAAACTTGGTAAAACTTGACTCACCAAAACCAGCATGAAACAACCCCATTCGAAAACAAATACATATCCCCATTGGCACAACGAAGACACAATTCCAAAAACAGATTCTTTGATTTTTCCCGGCTCGCTGTAACCGCAGAAAATCTCCAAAAGAATGCAAAGAGAACGATGACACTAATTAATTGCAAAAAGAACCAAACAAGTCAGACAAGAAACCAATTTCAACAATATATATTATATATATATATACACACGCATATATATATATATAAATATTACACACACACATATATATATATATCAATATAATGCAACTATATTTCAACTATATTGTTCTATATGCACAACCGACAAATCCCATCCCATCATCCCAGGTGGTGCTGGGTCTCCCCGGCAGCGGCTGTGGCACCTTGGCGTCGGTCTTAGGGACAGCGCCCAACACGGAGGCCGTGGACTGCAACGAGCTCCTGGACAAGGCAGGGAACATTTGTCCAACGGAGATGTGGGTAAAACAATAATAAACCACCCATTTGGGAATAGGATATACCACCTATTTGTGGTGATTTAGGGGATGGTTTATTATTGTTTTACCAACATTACATATATATATATATAACTCATGTAGAGTTAGATTTGTACAACTGGCATATAGTGATAATATAGTGGGATATAGTGAGTATAGTGGGGGCAGATGAGTAGGTTTAAACACCAAAAACAGGGAAGTATAGTATTAGCTTATATATAACTGATATAATTAGGGATATTCTGGGATGTTTTGTAAGTTTTGTGGATCTGGTCGACATGTTGCATACATTAATGCCTTAAAATTAGTCTTGGCTGAGTGGTTTCGATGCTTTGTTTAATGTGCAAAGGTTTGCCGTGGTTTTGCCAGGAAATGGGACTGGGGCAAGTTCTTGCCATCATCAACTGGGACACAACTCCCACATTTTTTTTGGTAGTTTTAATTGATACTGGAGTTCCATCAGCAGCACTGCCATCTTGAAATCCATCCGCCTACCTGATTGTTTGAAATGGGGAGATCATCCTACTCGCCTTTGGTGGAAGAGAAAACAACGAGTCGAATCACAAACCAGCCAGGAGCATGCAAACATCATGCCATGGTTCATAAGTTTCATAAGTTGATTGACTACATTCCCATGGGTGGTTGATATTCAGATTAGCAGATAGCCAAGACAAATGGAAGTGTAGCCATCAAGCATACAAGTTGAACGAAAGGGTACGGAAATTGTAAGTATACAGCATTGATTGATGATTCCAACCAACCCATCCTCGAAGCTCATCGGCCACTCAGGAAGAACCCTCCCACTTTTGGATGTGGTCATTTCTTGGTTCCAATCAACTCATAGTCTTAATCGATCACCAAAATATGGAGTGTATGCTAAAATATGCACCCTCTAGTTGTGTAAAGGTTGAAGTATATATTATATACATGCATTGATGTGTAAAAGTTGGGGGGTGTATAGGTTACCCTCTGGTAATTTGTACCATAGCTATGGAACATCACCATTCTTAACAGGTACATCATCAAACTAAATGGGCCATCTTCATCCACTTTCCATAGCCAACTGTTAAATTACCGGAGAGAATTACTGCAAGCCACTGAGAATCTCAGCCAAACACCATCACATCCGTCATGGAAGGAGCTGGAACGACGTACTGAGATGGGCCTGGCCATGCACAACATGTTGGCGAAGGGTCAGGTGGTGCCGTTATCCATGACCTTGGAGCTCCTCAAGGGAGTGGCCAACCTGACCTGTTCCGAGAATTTGGTGATCCAGAATTGCCCTCAGCAGCTTGGAACAGCTTGGAGATCTTGGAGCGATGTTTTTTGGGTGAACATTTTTGAACTGGGGTGCTACAAATCTCATGGTTTATCGGAAATATCCCATTGGAACTGCCATTTTGGGATATCTCGGTGTCCCAGTCCCCCCATCTCTGGACAACCCATGAGGTTCAAGCATTGCATCTTTTTAAAGGGAACACCCAGGACCCAGGTTCAATCACTGCCCTGTTCTGGGGGGTAAGCTGCAGGTATGTGGATCAGATTGAAATCATCGAGAACGAGTTCCGCATTGAAAAGGTGTATTACATCCACGGCAGCGAGCAGGCCGAGACCCTGTGGGCTGAAGAGTATGGCAAGAAGGGTGTCACTTGGACATGGCTGGAGAATCACCCGGTTTTACATGAAACACGGGAAAAACAGGGGAAAAAACATCGACTTTCACCGGATTTTGCGGGATTTTAAACATTACCAGCCATGTTTTGTCTCCTGGAAGGATCCGGAAGGTATGGATGTTTCCAACATCACACGGTGAAGCCTTCTGTCGGAGGGGATGGCAGTGGCAAAGGAGATGATGCACTTCCAGCATTCCTTGAGTGGTAGGTTCACCAGGAATTCTTCGAGAGGTTTTTTCGCAACGAGTTTCACGGTGAGTTCACCGTGTTTTCCGGCGCCTTACCGGCCTGGCAGTCCCGACCCATGGGTTGTAAATGGGCGCTGCCCCTTCATAAATGCTTCTGTTACACCTCAATGACACATAGTTGCTAACACTTGCCAACCACCTGCTATAGCATCGTAAATCATCTTCCGTGGCATCCAGTAACATCCATATCCATTCAGTGAAACACATAGTTAAGCATAGTTATATATATGTATATAGATATATATCATATTACATAGTGATATAGTGCTATATACCTATACTATCCATGACTATCCCTGTGACACATCCATCATGCCCAGTATACCCCAGGCCTTCCCGCGCCTGCCGTGGGACCCCGAGGAAAGCGCCACGGCTGCGAAGAAGTTCAGCGACCTGCAGCAGCGCCTGCCGCCCATCGTGGCACACTTCGCGCGCCTGGGGAAACTGGAGAAGTTCGAGGTCAACGAGACGCCCAGTCAGGAGACACTGGTGACCTGTGATGATCATCCCCTGTCTGATTTCTATGGGGGTTTCTGAAGTCATGGGGGATCCCCAAGTCACGTAAATCATGTAGAATCCAAATCTTGGGTGATGAACCAACCCTGCGGAATTTGAATGTTTCTGCCCTCTGCCAACAGGAGAAGCTTCAGCGCTTGTTGGACAAGTCCAAAATGCCGCAGTTTGCTATGGTGAACAGTTTCTCAGTGACGAGACCCCCCTGCCTCCCCAGATTGGTTAGCTCGGGGCTAAAAATGGCTGAAATACTTGGGAGTTCAGCCATCAAAATTAGGGAGGTTTAAGCAGCAAACACTTTAATTCATGTATATAAATGTTTAACACCATGCCACACTTTGGTCGTTGTTGTTTGTTGTTTCATGGCTGAAGTTGAAATGAGCAGAATTTTGTGTGCTGGGGGGTTTTGAATGTTTGACCCACGTCCGCTTGTTGCGGTCAAGGAGTTGCTCCAGGGCCTGTAGGCCCATTTTTTCAAAGGACGTGCGCAGCAATTTTTCTGCCCATTGCAGCCAACTTCTTCATCCAACATTTGGGTTTCTCCAGGATAGGGTGTCCCTAAATCCCATCATTGTTGAATCCCTCCCCTGCTTTGAAACTGGAATGGCTGTTTTGGTTTTGTCCCATTTCTAGACCAACACATCATCCAACATCACCCCCATCCACCACCATCCATCAGGGCTGGCCCTCCTTCAAACAAAATCCCAGTTGGTGGGGAACAACTGAATAACATTGAATAACACCATATGTTACCCCACGTATATATACAGACGATTCTGCATCGGTTGCATATGGATTCATGATAATTTTAAAACAAATAAGACAAATAATCCTACCAAGTAGGTCCCCCAAATCCCCCTCGGTCCTTCGCCACCCAGGTCTATCACCCGTGCTGGGTGCCCAGCAGGCGAAGCAGTTGGCCGCCAGCTATGGCGGCACAATGGTCACCATGGAGACCTTGATGAGCGCCACAGGCACCACTGAGGTGGAAAGTTCCAAGGAGGTGACGATGTGACCTGACGCCTCGATGATGGTTGGATGATGTTGGATGATGGTGGATGGGTGGTATAGGAGACCTACCAGTCAGGCAGATTTTGAAGATGAACATTTATCATGGTTCATGCTGCAACTGTTGATGTAGAATGATGTAGAATGATGTAGAGTTGTACGTTGATGAATCATGTGTTGTCAGCATGGCATACATGACTGCATTTAGTCGATATTCATCCCTTGCTGGAGGTTTGGTATTTCAAAAGCACGGGCTGATCCAACTGCTCTAAGCGATCCAAGATATCCAAGGTTGAAGCAGTACATCCAGGGCGTGTCCAGTCCATTGGTGGTGCTCCAAAATTTCCCCAGCGTTGACTCGCAAGCCCACAGCTTCATCGTAGCTGAGCTGCTGCAGATGGGCCATGGCATATCGAATGTCAGCTTTTAAAGAGGATGGGTTTGTCTGAAAATATGCGGGATACCCCCCCAAATGGCCATTTTAATAGGGAAAATGATGATAATCCATTGGTATTCAGTGTACCCTATTTTCAGACTAACCCGGATGTCAAATATCGTCAACACATATCAACAGCTAGATTGGTCCTAAAGATATGCGGATACCGCCCACCATGGCTCACTGATTCTATGTTGGCATCTGGGTCCCAGGAAGCCTTTGGATCACCAAAGGTGGTTCTGGACATTGAGCGCCTTGGATGGTGGGATGGTTCAAAGCGATTGAACCATGTGCTATATACAGTAGTAATATTATGTAATATTGATTTCTGTTGAGTTCTATTGGGAAGAGAAGTTGACACTTTTACTATACTGCATTAATATTGCAAACTAGTGAGCCATGATGAATGATAATGAACAATTGTTAATGGCGAATGAGTGTGGTGCATTCAGCTGCAGCTCAGGTGTGACGATGAATTCCTTGAGGAAGAATGGAAGGGTGGCTGGACTGCGGCTGGTGATTTTACCATGGACCGTATCTAGATAGATTTCATGACTCTCTGTTCTTTCAAGGAAACTTCGTGTACCTAAATTGAGGCACCTACCATGTGCAAGGCTTAGGTGAGGTCTATACAATGCAACATTGGCTGCTTAATTATATCGCACAGCACCTCCATTCTAGTACTGAGCGGAGAACCATAGTTAGCTCACCCAGTTATTCATGGGATAAGCCAATTCATCCGTTGTTTGCGGGCGGACGCCCAGCTTGTTAGTTTTTAACCAGCAGTTGGACATGTTCATCATGAATATTTACCGCCCCCAGTAATATGTCAATGAATTTCCCTGACTTCAATAAACTACCCAATGACATACTCATTACATTAATTCTGCCCCCACTTTTTAAAAGAACCACCCAAATTTACTCAGGGTGTTCCCTATTCTTTAAATGGCTATGGGTCAACACTTTGGCACCCTTTTTTTCACTCCAAACTAGCTGTGGATGCTCATCCCCCCAAAATATGGTGTCATGGGTTTTGACAGGTTTTGACCCATCCGGTCCTCAGATTTTACCTCTGCTAATCCAACATAGCTATGCAAGATTGCTTGTTTGCAGATGATGAACCTATCGAAGACGGTGGTTTCCCACAGCAAACTATCACAAATCACAAAATTACTGGAGGTTAACCCACCTTTTATGGCTGGTACCCCAGTATATCCCCATTATATCCCCATTATACATCATTATATCCCATTATATCCCCATTATATCCCCATTATATCCCCATTATATCAATATACCCTGTTTTTCCCCATTGGCACTTCTCCCGGCACCGTTCAGTCCCCAGGTCTTCACGAAGACGATGCCTTCGACGCCGAGCAGTTCGCTGAGATGTTGGCTGGGCAACGGCAAGCGCGGGAGGCCACTGGCAAGGCACGGTGGGGTGTTCTCCGGTGGAGAGACAGAAAGGGTGCAGGAAATCATCATGATAATTACAGATACTAGGCAATGATAACTATAGAAATCCACAGAAAATTAGCATTTGCCATATAGTGAGCATTCGCCATGTATCATCCATGATATAGAAATTTACGCAAAGACATGTGTTTGCAGTGGGAAATCCAACTACTACTATCCCCCCCAGTTAACAGCTCGACCCCGAGAATAGTCCAAGTTTATAGGAAAGTAGTCTTCCAACCTCCTTGTTTGGGGATGGACAGTTCTTTCATCCACTGTTCGTTCATTTTCGGCGATCTTCATCCACATTTATCCATTTTCAGCCGTTTGTCATCGTTTGTCATTTCTTTTGTTCATCCAGTTTTGAAAAAACCCATAATAATGTTCACCTGTCTTCATAGATTTTTGATAGGAACACCCACCTAAAAACAAGTAGATTTTGTGCTTTCAGAGTAGTTGCCCAGAGGGCTGGGAAGGAGTGAGCCACACATTTGCGGTGGCTGGTTTTGGTCAGGAAATCTGGAAATAGTGAGTTAACTTAGACACTGGGTGGGTCCCAGATGATCATCAGTTCCGGTTTGCATCCCCATTCTTGGATCGCATCAATCGACATGGAACAGGTCTTCAAACAGCTTTGCTCAGGCTGGGCCGGGCGCGCAGGTTGGCATCCTTGTCATGATGCAATGCAAGCTGGGGAGAAATGGATTTCCAGCAGGTTTTGGGGCCACAGAGTGTTCCAACATGCTGTACCATCCAATGTTTAGGGCAGCCACAGTTTTGCTTGACCTAGCATCGGATTCCCAAACATATGTACACAAGTGAGACTGACTAATTCACCCCTGTAACATCCTGCAACTATATATATCTCGGCTTTTTGATTTTTTTTGCCATGGAAAAAATTGGCCCAATATCCCTTGGACCTTTTCCGGCCATGCCTTTCCATTGGAATTAATCAACCCCAACTGCTGGAGGAAGCTGCCTTTCGGTGGATAAGAAGCTGCTGGAAACTCCAGGATTGCTGAAAGGCACGGTGGCTCCCAAGCTTTGGCCGCCGCTGGGGCGAAGTTGAAGGGCACTGCCATGGCTTGGTTTTTGAAAACCACTTTTGTTGGAGGGTCTCAAGATGGTTTCCGGGCATTTGCTCTAAACAATAAACACCGGCTGAACATGGCTGAACTATTTTCTGCAAAATGGGAAGATTTTGGACAGCCCAGCAGGTGTTGATCTCCAACACTGGGTTTGTCACCTGATGTTTTACGCAGCTGCCCAGCAGCTGCCTAGGACAGTCTACATGATCTTGGCCCCCAATGGTGCCTGCGACTTTGCGAACTTAGTGGCACAGACGATTTGTACCTCTTCCAGTGTGGGGGGCCTGGAGGACAGGCATGGCTAGTGGGCCAATGCTGGCAATTGTAGTTTTGGTTAGTCAAGGTCTTTCAAGGTTATCTGGCACTTGATAAATCCCAATTGACATCCCATTGACCCAAATATTGAGATTATTTAATTATTTAGGACATCAGTGGCTATGCCATCAAGCAATTGATATTGATCAAGATTCCCTTCAGGTTCGCCATATTCCTTTTCATACCCCATTAGTGCCCCAACCATTCCCAATCACATTTTTCGGATCTTTATGGGTCGCCTCTCTGCAGGATGCGGTTCCCGTCAAATACACCGTGGTGGATGCGCTGGCCATCTGCAAACGCACTGGCCTCGGCAAAGCCTTCTGTGAAAGGTATGTGTCCTATGGGATCCTTGCATTGGGCAAATTATAGTGACCTCACTGTGACCTCACTGGAATCAGGGAAATCATCCCCAATGCCCAAATAGCCGTATTTCATGTTAGGGAAATGTTATGATTCACATGACCCAAATATGACGGAGGTGGTTCCCCCTTCGCTCATCCTTTTACTCGCCACCAAGGCGGCGGTCACGAGCCTGCTGTGGAGGATGCTTTGGGCAAGGTGGGAACTTTCAAGAGGTGATGTTGATCCAGGCATCAGGACGAACTCATGGGGACCAAATACAACATCGCAAGTATCAGTTATTCAATGATAATAGTACGGATAATGATCATCATAATAGTAGTAATAACAGTAGTGATAAGAGTAGAAGTCACATGTAATTATATGCAATCATATGTAATCATATGTAATCATATGTACAGTGATCATAATCATAATAATTACAATGCCATAACTGATGTTGCCAAATCTATCATAGGCAAATCATATTGATAATTGATGATATTACTATTATTGTTAATCATATTATTGTTGACAAGAATAGCACATAAATAGAATAGTTTGATAATAACAATAGCAATGCGACCAATCGATGGAGAGAGACACATAGAAAACCTCATGGGAGCCCCGGTCAACCAATCCGTTCAAAATCAGACATTTTCTTGCAAGGATTGAATCAATTTCTGGTTTCATTACTGTAGTTTCATTGCCACCATTTTCACACCAGTTGGTGACCCCCCTACCAATCAAAAACACTTCCAACCAAACTTCTCCTTCAATGGTTCCAGGCATCCTTCAATGCCAACACTCCAGTCTCATGGCAAGCATTTGCTGGCAAGGGAGCGAACATGAGCGAACATGGCTAATGGACATGTGTTTTTTCCTAGTCAATCCCAGTGTTTCCAAATACATACCTGCAACAGAGGTATGGCGCCATGTCTTTTGGGGGCCGGTCGCTTGTACCGTACATGGACCTCACATGGTTTAGATTTATGCGGCAGAAATGTCGCCTTCATGCTAGTGGGCGAAACTCCCGTTTGAGTAAACCCCTCCATGTTTGTTACCCTCTGGTAAACTAACATAGCCATTGAAAATGGCCATTTATAGTGGATTTTTCCATTAAAAATGGTGATTTTATTTGTTGCTCCCAATTTGTGTCGACGACCCTGGCGGTGACGCCCTGAGGACAATTTGCCCATCAAGGTTTGGGCGTCTTGGCAGCTCTGGAGAGTAGGGTGACCCTTCAGCCCCCGCCCCTGGATGATGGATGATTCATTCTTTCTAGGTAGAGTGATATAGAATGTACACACACACACACGGATATATATATATATATATATAGATATATCAGGTATGAATAGACAAAGGAACAAGCGAATGAATGTATGAATATAAAAGAAGAAGTACATACATTGTCAAGAACATACTGATATTGACATTCAAGATGTATACATCTCTATGCATGCAACGTACTATATATACATATATACATATATATATATATGCATAGTCCCTTCCCCTCAAGATAAAATACCATCCCATATGGGCACACAAATGAACAGATGCGAGACTAAACTAGGGTTGCGTTTGTGTTGTATTTAATAGTAGGGGGGATAGGATTACTAAATTTACCATCCCACACTATTCTCCATATCCCTCCAACTAAGATAGACTCCGGTAAATAGGTCGTTGGAAGATTACTGACCACTAAAAATTGCTCGTAGCCTTTTCAGGGTCTGTTTTACTTTACTAGAGGGTAATTGTGCTTATAAACCATAAAAAATCCATTCACACAACATGGGTCACAGATATCCAGAGCCCCAGCCTGAGGCAGATCTGTTGAAGGAGGCCTTTATGACGTCAGCGAATCCCATGGGCACCTTCCTCTTGACCAACTTCCCTACGCCGAGCTCGGTTCCTTGTCGACATAGGTCGGCTAGATCAAGTAGGCTCGGAAGATGTGGTTTGATGTTTGGGTGTTTCATAATTGGAACTTCAATAACCATTTGTCTGGGATTGAACCAGCCAACATGGGGATTTTACCACTTAGGGAACTTGGGCGTGTCTGAAAATTGGGATGTAACCATGGAAAAATAGGGATCTAACCAATAATAGTGGGTTGATTGGATTTTTATGGATTTTTATATGGGTTGAATGGGACTTTAATGGGGTTTAACCAGCCAAAATGGCGATTTCAGCAACTGCTACGAAAAACTAGGTGTGCGTGGCAATGCGGGTCATTGCCATTTTCATGGGGAGAATGATGAACACCATCGGTTTTGGGGGACCCTATTTGTAGAGAAACCCAATTATATGATCAACCAAAACATGGAGGATGGAACCGCCAGTCTTTGGAGATAGAATGAACACAAGTGGCTGGTGCAACTGTATCAGGAATTGTTATTTTTTCATCCCCGGCAGTGGCACCATGCAATCCCATCGTGCCCAAATTAAATACCCGCACTAAGGGACCCCAAAATGAATAGAAAATCATGGATTTAATAATCTATCATATGGTTCCCTACAGTTCACCACTTTTTTGTTTGGAAACTCCCTTACACAGTGCTTCGGCTGTGCAGATTACCAACAACAATGTACGGGACCAGTTGGCAGTGGTCGAGTCGCTGTCCAACCTGGCCGGCATTTTGCACGTGAAGGTGGGAGCGGCTGCCTATGCTTGTTTCTGTGGCCCGGCATGGGTTGAAAGCAGCAAAGCAAGGGGGTTCGGATGGTGTTTCGGGCCACCATTTTCTGCAGAAAGGTGGCAAACAGATTTAGGTTGCCAGTGAAGTTGAAGCATGTTGGCCTGGAGAATCCGGTGTGGATGAGCTGGGGTTTCCAAATGCCCATTGTTATGGTTGGAATAGGCTGGCACATGTTGTACAGCTATGAAGAAACTTATAGGTAGGCACGTGAGCATGAAATCGATACTATGATACAAATCCCACATGAATAAGTCTACGTGCAAACCTGTAGCATGTGCTAAAGTAGTAGAAAAACAATACGCTGCAGTAGGTTGGAGAAACGGAAAACACCATTTCATACATCCATTATTAATCATTTGACATTTGCAGATTGTCCCGCCATTAGAATTTCCCAGTGCCACAGTTCTTTCCTTCAGCTCCGAGGCAGCACCGAGCCAGAGTCTTTGACGGCCTATGAGGGTGACGATGACAAGGCACAGCTGGTAGCGATGGTGCTTGTAGCGATGTTCAAGTCACGGGGAAACTGCACACAGCACAGCTGGCAGATATCAATCAATCGTAATAAATCCTATCCCCCTAATATGAAATGCCCCAAATAAGAGGACCCAAAATGAATCGAGAGAATGCCAAATAATTACCCAGATTGCTAAGGGGGCATGTGTTTAGTTTTGGGTGGACAGGGATGACATGTAGCAACTCAGGCAATGCTCGCCAGGTGAGAACAAGGGGCCAGCCCATTTGCCAACTGAACTGAGGTGCATAACCAGACGCTGGCACAGTTCGGACCTGCCTATCTCATGGAGTGTTCCTTAGCTGCACGGTTTTGTTGTTGTTGTTGTTGTTGTTGTTGTTGTTGTTGGTCGTGGTGGTGGTGGTGGTGGTCGTGGTGTTTGCATCACATCACCAAAATCGTCAAACATCCGTTGGATAGTTCAACTTATTTCTCCAAGAATGACCGAATAACCTGCAAGTAAAGACACAAAATTCTCATTGGATTCACCTCATTTCACCTCCATAGAATGTGAGAATGCCATGATTTCCCCTATTTTTCCCATCAAACATCCATCCCAAATGCCGTGGCCGAGGCTTGATCCAGGAGGCCACTGATGGCCCCTTGGCGGCGCAGAAGGTGGCAGGGCATTTCTTCAAGGAGCTCAGCGGCCGTGAGGCAGGGCTCGGGAGCTGGGCCACCTGGGGAAGTTGGGGCCATATTGGTTGGGAACTCACTGGAAAAAAAGATTTGAAAAAGCTGGATGATAAATCGGTTGCATCAGGTTTTCTCTTTTAAGGTAACTTAATAGTTTGCCTTGGAAAATGGCTGAGCATGGACGATTTAGTTTGATTACCTGTCAAGGAATGTGATTTTCTATAGCTGCCATCGCTGTGTTGTTGAATTCCTAGAGGGTTTCACCCATGAAAATCCAGTTCTAGGGGCATATCACCGAGCTGTATGAACCAGTTAGCCAAGTACATGGCCCATCGAATCCTTTGTCAAGCCTTTTTACATGATACTAAAACACCTTGAAACAGATTAGACACCCTGACAGACACCCTTATCTATTAGAGGTTTCGGTGGGGTGTGTTTCATAGTAGGGAAAAGGGATTGCATTTTCCTACTCGTACGTGTTTCCACATTCACTTGCTGTTTGGATTCAGCGTCAATGGAGCCAATGGAGCTCTTAGAACACCCCGTTGCAGGGAAGGAGCAATGAGTAGATGCCAGAGACGCCAACTGCCCTGATCTGTTTCACTGCAGCCGAGCTGCGCGAGTCAGTGCCATGCTGAAGAGCAACAAACGCATCCGAAGTGAGATGATATCACATACACAGCCACTCATAGAGACGAGCATGTAATCATGCAAAGATCATATTATAAGCATATGTATACACATATCATATGTATGTACACATCATGACACATCCCATATGTACACATGAGATCGCGCTAGTATGTACTATGTACGTATATATTTCTAAGTTACAGAATGTGTGGTCAATCCGAAGTTGGTTTCTGCAGCTCTGGGTCCAAAGGGCCCCTGAGCTCGACGCGCTCGGCGCTCGGGGCTCGGCGATCGACTCGTCTCACAACCTGCAGGACTGGCCATGCGCGCGACTTGATGTGTGCCTGGTAGAGACACCAGGGCAAAAGGATGAGATCCATGGTGTGACTGGAATCATAATACATCACAATCATGGATAGTATTGTAGTTTTCATGAATCACCAATTTCTTTCGATGCTTTTTCCCCCTAATGCACTTCACATTCTTCCCAGCTTGGTCTGGAGGTAGAAGCAAGCATTGGTGGCTGGCAACGGGTGCTCGTTTCTACCAAGGTGCTGGCTTCTGGAAAGGTCTTTGAGCCCATTGGAGAGGAGTTCCTGACCTGGTCCCAGAGAGAGGTTGTGATGCCAAAGAAATGGCTCCCAGACGTCTCTATTTTGACATGTTAGCAGACAGGTATATCAATCCATCTGTTGAGTGTGACTCTATAAGTTCAGGTGGCGGTCAAACAGATCATCCCAAAAATGTAGATTAAAGCTCCGCAATTTGGTCTGGATTCCAGGGTGGGCAATTTGGAGATTCCATTCTTGATTTTCATAGAGATTTTTCCGGACCCAAATGCCACTCTACTTGGATGACCCCCTGAAGGTCCTACGCAAATGAATCAGTTAGCTCAGGGCGATATATCCCAATCTATCCCAGTGATGTGATGATTTTGAGTTCACAAACTGATGACTCACCTCTTCTCTGCCAAGCAATTGGGATATATCCTAGAATAAATCCGAGACAAATCTTTGTTGAAGAGCCACAAGTATCTAGCTGCAGCTTGATCATCAGTCTTTTTTTAAAGAATCATAAATCCACCATAAATCTAAGCTCATGCCATTTCTTGGGGATTGTAACTTGCCATTTCTACGACCTATCGCCCTGCGCGTTAGGACCTGGATGAAGCGGGGGAGCGCTGGTCGAAAGCCTCCAGCCGATCCCTCTACGACGCGGAAGCTCCTGAGGATTTTGGGGCTCATGGAGTTACTTATCAATACTTATCATAGATAATTCTAGATAAGAAATGATTAGAATATCATATGTCTATTATCATGATTATCATGCAATTATTCATCCCCTTTATAATCTAACCATCATTTAATTTCAACATAATTATATATGATATAGTTATTATAGTGATCATCTAATGATTATCAGCCAATTAGTTTAATGATTATCTAAGGATTATCTATGATTCTCATCTATATACTTATCATCTAATTGTCGTCAAATTATCATCTACAGTAAGAATCATTGGTTATAATTCCTTCTAGCTACTATCAATTATCATCAATTATCAGCAATTACAATTATCAGATACAGTATTATCATCAATTATCATCAACAATCATCATCAATTATCATTTCCATATCATACTGCTGTATGTCGGTATGCTATTCCACTGAAGGATGCAATATGAATGAATGTTACTTGATATTCCATGATATTCTTTGATATTCTAGAACATTGTGAAATATGTAATATCATATAAGATATATCAGCCCATATAAGCCCATATAAACCCATTGGCAGCCCACTTACAGTACCTGCTAATTATTTGAGGACCTTCCCACCTATGATTCAAATGTGACTGGCTCGGCGGTTCTGGCTCGCCAGGACGACCCCAAGGATGAGAGCCTGCCTGGTCAAAAGGTTGTGCTGCGCGTGAATTATGCGGTTATGGTAGGGCCCTGGTAGGGGGTTCCTATAGGATAAGGGTTAGAATGGACTAGATAGACTATAATGTTGGTTGAGAATACGACCGATCAGTGTTTGGGTCTAGACAATTGTGAGCCTCACAGTCATTCATCATTTCGACCATATAGGTGACCATATAGGTGACCAGCAGATTCGAGAAAGCACCAGGGTGATGAGGGGCTCAGTGTCAGCTCTTGAAAATATCACTGCAAAACACAACTGAAGTGCTTGCCGCTTGCCCACATGCATGCTTACAAGATCTTACAAGATGATATTGAAAAGGGCTTGCAGCTGATGCTGTGAAAGTAAAGGGCAGTTGCATTGCTAGCTGGCATTTATTACCAAACACCATTGCAGACCGGGTGTGATTCAGCGGGTTGATGGTGCATCAGCCACGGGCCTTGGCTGAATCTCTGAAACTGACAGGCTTGACGCCAACGAGAGCCAACTTTCAAAAGATTCTGAAGATGTTGGCAGAGAAGAAACGGCCGGAGTTGATCCTTGGAATTTTAGATCCAGTAATGGATTGGAGTTTTCAGCCAGATGAGCGGGACTACACTGTGGGAATTTCCGTTTGTGGGAGGCAGAAGCTGTGGCAACATGCTTGTTGGCTTTTCTCTTCCATGGCCAGGGCCAAAATTCCAGTCGATGTGTTTGCTTGCAGTGCAACCATCAGTGCTTGTGAGAAGGGTGGCCAATGGCAGCAGGCAATGAGCTTGTTTGAGGCCATGCCAATGCAGAAGGTTGATCGCAATCTGATCAGTTACAATGCCACCGTCAGCGCCTGTGCAAAGGGTGGTGAATGGAAGGTTGCGCTGAAGCTGTTTGATAACATGTGTGAGGCGAAGTTGAACCCTGATGTCGTGAGCTACAGTGCGGTGATCAGTGCTTGTGAAAAAGGTGGCCAGTGGCAAGAGGCATTGAGTGTGTTTCAGATGATGTTCAGCATGGAAGTCAGTCCGAACGTATTTAGCTACGCTTCAGTCATCAGTGCTTGCGAGAAAGCGGGTCAATGGCAACACGCACTGAGTTTGCTGGAGGCAATGCCCAGCTCCAAGGTGGGTAGAAATGTCATCAGCTATTCAGCAGCCATCAGTGCTTGTGAAAAAGGTGGTCAATGGCGACAAGCGTTGGTCTTGTTTGAAGAAATGCAAGGTGAAACGATTCGTGCAGATGTGATCTGC
This sequence comes from Symbiodinium sp. clade C Y103, assembly GCA_003297045.1. Taxonomy (NCBI): domain Eukaryota; class Dinophyceae; order Suessiales; family Symbiodiniaceae; genus Cladocopium; species Cladocopium sp. clade C. The sequence continues at coordinate 45,535 of BGPT01002427.1, read as the reverse complement.
TACAGCGCTGCTATAAGTGCGTGCGAGAAGGCTGGGAAGTGGCAGCAGGCATTGGGTTTGTTTGATCAAATGCCCAATGCCCAGGTTCTTCCCAACTTCTTTACTTACGCCGCAGCCATTAGTGCTTGCGAAAAGGATGGCCAATGGCAACTCGCATTGAGTTTTTTCAATGCAATGCGCGAGGCAAAAATGCAAAAATGAGAATGAGCCTGATAAAGTTCGATGAAGTCGAATGTGTCAACTTGAGGCAATTCAATGAACCCCCCAGCTCTGAGCGACACGCCCCGAAAGTACCATTGAAATCCATGGGATAACCAGTGAGTTGGGTTTAAAGTGTCCCAAGTGTCCCGACCATTGGCCCTTAGCTTTCTGACTTTGTGTTAGCCCGTCGGCCGAGGCATCAGCAGCAGGGCCCAAAGTGACAGGCATGGCACGCCAGTGGGGTCATCCGAATGGGCTGTGTGGCATCCTGTGGCACAGAGGGCTGGAGCTTTTTGCGGTTCTTTTCTTTGTTCGGAGATCCATGAGGTTTTTTGTTGGGGGTTCCTAGTGTGAAACAGGTCAACCAGCATCTATGAGCAGCTTGTATAATTGTTTGGCCATCTTGTCAGGAAAAGTCTCAGGAAAAGCACTTCGAGTTCACGTGAGATGTGTGGAGTACAGGGCCAAGGGTTCCTTGTTTCACTCCATCATATCATGTCACTTGTGCTCTGATTTGTTGGAAAATGTGATCTCACACCCACGGTTGCAAAATCTGGCACACCATTTCAGCCAAGTTCGCATCGTTTCTGTGGAAACCCCATGCCCACCCAAGGGCCAGACTTTGCCTCTGATTTTGAGGTTTGAAAGCTTCGGGTACACGCCTGGTCTGTCAGGGGGCCTTGAAATGTTGGCAGTCGGGTGGGAGAAAGATCTTGCTGACTCTACTTTCGTGGCATGTTAAGAATTTATCTGCATCGATTTTGAATCAGTCTTTTGGATGTTTTTGGTTGGTGATTGGTTTCATGTGTTCTTTTCATCCCTGGGAAAAGTTAATGTCAATCTTTGGATGAGAGTCCCAACCACCAGGCGGCTCCAAAGGGTTGATCCAAAGGGTTGCTACATGCTGTTGCTCTCCCTAAAATGGAGTTGGAATCCTCAAAAATTGTAAGGTCAAGAGGTAAAACTCGTAATCTTTGAGGTAAGGTTTCGTCCGCATTTGGGTTGGCAACTGCACGTTTTGTTGATTGTTATATCCTCACTTTTGTTGCTTGAATCCACGTTTTTGGGTGCTGAAGTCCTGAATATCCACAACTATGTCGCTTGAAACGTCTCAAATCCCTCAGTTTTCTTCATTGATGCTTCAATGCAGCCTCCAATTGACATCCAATGGCTGTTGAAAAATCATCATTTGCAAGAACCTCCAAGTTTTTTCAACAATGCAGCCTCCAATGGCTTGCTTGACCCACATCACCAGGATTCCAAACAGCAACTAAGGTTTGAGACCAGCGGTTTCCGCGTGATGCTGCACGCCGGCCGCGCGCCGATTCGCCTGGATCCCCAAGTGATCGTGGTCAAGTCATACCCCTCTTCTGAGTGAACCTCCATATTTTTTGATACTTGCAAGATGCTCATTTCTTGCTGGCTAAATCATGCTAAAGTCCTGATTTGTCATTGTTATAGATCATTCCAAACCCCAAACTTCACCATACATTCATGTAAATATATGTATGATTATGGATGTATATACTGTATATATAATATATGGATATATGCACTATGCACGTACTTATCTAGTTAGACACCCACACACACACATTTACATATGTATCTAACATATTATAGATAAATAAAATACATGCATTAATACCCAAAAAGCAAATGAATAGACAAGTAAATAGATTAAATAAGTGAATAAATATATAAGTAAATAAATAAATAGATAAATAAATATATATATATATATATTTACAGTTGGAAAAGACATACATAATCATACATACATATCTATCTATGCGTGCAGATTCTCAGGATGGATTGAAGGGCAGCCAGCCAGCGCACGCCGGGTCTGGGACCTCAATGGTCTCGGTGACCTCGGGGTGATCCCAGCGAGTTGTGCCGGGTGTTTTTTTTGTGACCTAGGAACCAGCTAGTAGCTGCAGTACAGCTAGCTATCAGTTACTATAGCCCCAATATATATATATATATATACATAATTATGTATATATATATATATCGAAAGATATTTTTTGGTAACGAGAGCAACTTCATCTATTTTGAATCTTTTTTGACATATGACAGTGTTCTATCTTTGTCTCATGGAGAATGTGTCGATTTCTTGGGGCTATGTCTATATATATATATATATACACCATATGTATAAGTGGGATGACCCCCCTCATGGGGTTGGATTCCCAGTCATCAGCCACTCGGCCATCAGGAGATGAAATACAGCCGCGCCGTGGCCAGCGATGGCCGCTACTCTGCCCGGCTGACGTGTGACTTCCACGAGGACAAACGTGGCCGGGGATGGGAATCCTTGCAGGCAACCCCCAAACAGATAATAGCAAAATAAATCACTGCTAAATTAGTGGTTCAATTTTTAAATACGTTCCTATCTTTTTGGCTTAGTCTCTGACAAAGTGGGCAAGGCAACTGACCACCCAATGTTTGTTTGAGGCAGAAGGTGTACAAGTAAGGCATCGGCCCAACTATATTCTTTTGGTGGCTCTGTGGCTCTAACGATGGAGGGTTTGGAAAAGGAGCTGACCAAAGTGGACAAAGTCATTTCCCAATAATTTTTGATATGATTGTATTCGATTAGGGATGGATGGGGATTGGGGCAAGATACCCACAAGAACAGATCATCCCAATCATATCCCATCATAATCTATTCATGTTTCTTCATTCTTGGCATATTTCCAATCATTGGATTGGGTTAAGGGAAAATCTACAGGAAACCATAGATTTTCCCATGAAATATAGGGGTTTCCTGTCAATTTTCCCATTAACCAATCCATTGATCCAAGGCAGCAGGCATTTGCACATTTTACCGTAGCACCTGCATTTCCTCAGGACTTGGAAGTGCCCGACTCTCAGGGTGGCCATGCCCACATGTCTGAAAATGCCTTGCTGCCACTGTTGATGGCAGAAAACTGGCTGCTGTACGACACAATGGATTGATGGATGGATAGAATAGAATAGACTAGACTAGACTCTAGAATAGGATAGAATACAATAGAGAAGATAAGAAAAATAAGATGGATAGATAGATAGATAGATAGATAGATAGAAAGATGTTCTAAGCAGATGGGGCAGAAGCTAAGCCAGTACAATACGGCTTGGAACAAGTATGAACAAGTGCTTTCTCGACCTTATCGAAGTCAGCTTGTTGACGGCTGACATCGGATGTTTGATAGCTGACCTACCTAGTCCCCATTCTCCCAGGCAGGTTCCGCACGGGCACGAAATGCAGGGAACCAAGTGCACCGACCTCTTGTCCTCTTGTCAAGGATAGGGTGGATTTGTTGAGTTGGTGTTGTGAATTCCATTTAAGCCAAACTGCATGTTGGTAATTTTTCAAAGTTTCCCGTCATGTTTTGCCCACATTTTTTTGGGGCCATATAAAGAATTGTATAGCTGATATTTTCGGTTGATTTGTATTATTATTGTTATTATTATCATCATCATTATTATCATTATCGTTATCATCATTATTGTGATTATTATTATTGTTATTCTTATGATTAGTGTTATTCTTATTGTTATTATAATATATCATGTGCATCTTCGCCACGCCCTTTTGATGTCAACAATGGATGCCATTTCTGCCCCTCCAGAGAGTTGGCGATACTGAGGCTGTCCGTGGACCTGTGGTTAGAGACCAGAAGTTTCGTGGAGCAGCTCGATAGCTTGCTGGACATGGTCTGGGACTCGGTGGTGATGATGGCAGCCCAAAAAGCAAAGAAACGTATCATTTCTGGGTGGTTTTGAACTGAGTTCAATGGTTTGGTTACGAAAAGGCTAGAAATGGTCAGATCACGGGGCATTTAAGGCTGTTCCTGCAGCCTTCACCCACATCTGGCGCTGTTGGGATTGGTTGATCGCTTGCTTATCTGGATCTAATTTGCTCATGGGCGGCAATGGGGGTGGCAAACCCAATGCTAAACCACCGAATTTGACCATCATTGGGTCTCATAACCTCCAACAAGTGGAACTTACTATGGGATTTTGCCACATCACAGCCACATCACCCTGTTCTGTTCTTGCAGCTGGTTCAGTAACCATGGCTCCTGGTGGCGTGCCATGGCTTCGCGATGGACCTGGTGGGTCCCAAAGGTCCCAAGAGTCGACCAGCAGAAGGGGTCGAGGGCACGACATTTTGCAGACGCTGATGCTTGGACCACTGGAATTGTAGAGTTTATATATATGTATATGTATATGTATATGTATATATATATATATAACCTGCAAAAATGATGGGGATATTCGGATGGGCTTTGGGGATCTTTGGGGTATGACATGGAATGACTAATAGAAGTGGAGGGTAGTCTCAGCGGTTTTTGAATTTCCATGCCAACCTGCGACCATTGGGAGCACGATGAGGAACGGATGGAGCTAGGGATTGGCATACCTGCGTTGTGCTGCGACTCCCATAGCAATCCATAGCAAGCATAAATAATACGACAACGGAGCGAGATATTGATGATATTGGCGTATTGAACTAGCTTGCCCAGCAACATCTTGAAACAGCTGTTGGGGCCAAAGTTATAGTGTCATTTTTCACTTCAGTGCTTGTTTCAGCTGGTGGAAATCAATCTCGAGGTATGCCTAGGAGAACAATCGAGCTCCGTAATCAGGTAGCCCAGGTAGCCTGGCAGAGCTACAGTGTGCTGAGCCTTACAGATCAGATTCAAGACACTGTAGTCTACAGCCCCGCTCTCAAAACAAACTGTAGGTTCCCCCCAAAAAAACACTACCCCGAACTCCCAAAAGATTTCATGATTTCATCTCCACTTCCATTCCTACAAGGTGCCTCCCACTTATAAGTTGGTCTATCCCATCAACAAGGTCGATATATCATGAGATAATATATATCTACCATAATACCCCACAGTTCTTATTCTTAGTGTTTCATCAACTGCCTCTTCCGCTCCCCAGGATTGCCTTGGGACCACATCCCGCGCAATCAGCGGTCTTCAAGGCCTGTCGGCCCTGCTTCAACTTCTGGCGCAGCAATCCCCGGGCGGCGACCGCCCTGCTCACGGGCCTGGCGAAACGGGCCCTGTGGGACGTGTCGACGAAGGTCATCCGACTCATGCTGGAAGAAGGAGTGGAAACTTGGTGAAAAACCTGTGAAAAGTCAGCGTTTCAACAAGAGACATCAGGATTGATGGTTGATTTATGATAGGTAATTTGGTTGTGAACTAGGCTAACGAAGAGTTTTATGGATTTTTGGAAGAGATATTACTGATATTCAATGATACTATGATATATCTGTAGTTGGATGGCTTAAACCATCAATTTGCAAACCGGGGACCCCATCCTGCTTGTGGTTCGGTTGGGGATGTTGAGGATGTTGACCAATGAGACCACTGCGGGCGGAAGATTTTTTTCATTTCGGGAAGTTACTCTCTGGTAATTTAACACAGCTGTGGAAAAACACCATTTTTGCTACTAGTAGGTAAATCACTCATACATTGGTCGTTTTCCATAGCTGCCATAGCTCTGATAATTGACCAAAGGGTAAGCCTATAAATAAGACTTGGAAAGTGAGCATGACCAACAAACCCAGGGATATCACTTGTGGGACACCAAGGCTGGTCGGTGCTGCTTGAGGCATCATGGGATATCGCCAAGAAGTGGGGTCGTCCATACACAAAAGCTGCATCTGCTTTTGGTTTCTAATTCTCGCTCGCATACATGTCAGGATGTGAACCACTTCCATTTCACCAGCGTCATCAGTGCATGTGAGAAGAAAGGCAAGTGGGACATTGCGCTTTCAGTGCTCAACACCATGAAGCATCGCCTGGTACCTGGCCTGCCGTCCAACATCAGCTGGGGATGAGGCAAGGGGGATGGGTTGTGACATGCCCCAGCTTGTTGCTGAGGTACTGCCGACCGAAGTGACCTATAATGCGGCCATGAGTGCTTGTGGCAAAGGGGGCCAATCATCCGTCACTTGCCTTATCTTGGATCCATTTGGACCAAATGAAGCTGAAAGATGACCTCAGTGGTGCAGTGTACTTGTGAGAATTGGCCCTGTGGTGCCGCGGTGATCCCCGGGAAAGTGGACTCGCCAGCAATTCTTTTGGCTTTCTCACTTGCTCCAACTAAAAAGCTACCAGGTTGCAGGCACCTAGTAGCCTCTGAAAAAATTGGCAGTCATGCCACCACTTCAGTCACTGTGGCCACACTTTGTGGGGACCATGGGTCACTACCCCACGAAACGCTTCCTGGGCTTCAAAAAGTGATTGATTCAAGGCATGATTTTGGTTGCAAGTGCCAGGGATTCCCTGACATCTTCAGGTGGCTGTGGATCTGCTTCAGGAGATGCCAAGTGAGGATTTGTTCCCTGATTCCATCAGCTGCCTGGCGAAGCAAACTGCCAATCAAATGATGCGAACTTATTTGCAAAATCTCGGACAAACCTTGTAGACAACATAGAACAACCAACATCAACTAACATTTCTATCTTCTTTTCCCGGACCCCGGACCCCTATGTCATCCTATGTGCTCGCAAACCTTCTGGCCTGGGAAACTGAAGAGTTCTGCTGCTAGTTCTCCCGGCCTCACCAGATGCTCCTAAGTTGCCAGCCTTTTTGGAGCCCCTTTAGAGTCCACAAGGTGGCGCCCCCAGGTTTATAACCCTAAGGACACAGTTCATAATATTGCCGCAAACCCTAACAAATACAAGACAAAGTGTCAGTTATTCGCACCAACTTAGCGATTCCGGGCACCACCTTGAAGTTGGGTTGATAGTTTTTCCTCCCCATTATGTTCCCATTAGATCCCATTATACCGTATTAATTATACCACTATTTTTTATGCTAAATCATGTTGAATCATGCTAAATCCCAATCTTTGTTGGTAAAACCACAATTTAGTTATATGCCCATTGTATTGCCATCAGATCCCATTGAAATCCTACTCAATCCTAGCTGTGTGTGGGAACCCCAGGCTACAACACCGCCATGAATGCGTGCGTCTTCTCCGGTCTGTGGGAACTGGTTTTGGCACTGCTGGAGGAGATGAGCCTCAAAAAGCTGCCGAAGAGTGTCAGTACCTATGGACGCTTGCAGGGACCGTTTAGTTTTCACATGATTTTACCATGAGAACCATTCAAATATAAGATATATAAGCAAGTCACATCAATTAACTTAAGGAAATATTGGTCAGGGTTTGTCCTCGTGAGCAAGTTGGTGGCCATTTTGACATATCTTGACTATTATAAGCATCATTATATCATAATAAGTGTGCTATTTCAAAAGAAGCAGCATCCCCAAGTATGAAGCATGGAGGGTGGCTATCATAAATCATCCCAAGTAACGGTGTGCCCAATGATAGTTGAAATATTACGACCCCGGTAGCCCCACATGTACAGTCTACTTGTAGCTATGTTCCATGCCTAGGTCGTAGTGGTTGTAGTATAGCTATTTGACCANAGAAGCGTTAGTATTTGGGGTTAGCTAGCCATGTATAGAGTAGGAAGCATTAATCCCCTTTTACCCTTCCAGTGGTCCGGGTTTTAATGCAGTAGCCCACCAATTACTTGGCTCAAGCGCCCACGGATAAAAAGGGCGTTGATTTTGATGTTTGGGTGCGAATACGGGTTCCCCTTGTTCGTCCCCTGTTTTCTCTNCACCAATTACTTGGCTCAAGCGCCCACGGATAAAAAGGGCGTTGATTTTGATGTTTGGGTGCGAATACGGGTTCCCCTTGTTCGTCCCCTGTTTTCTCTGGTTATCAGCCGTATTGACTTGTTTTCTTTTTGCTTTGGGAAAGTCTATCACTCCTCAACAGGTAACTTAGGCCCCATCGCATCGTTCAAACTTTTCCCCGGCGTGTTTCACCTTGCATGAGTCCGGAAGGTCTGCTTGAAGCGGCAGCTGTTAGCGCCGCAGAGCCAACTGGTGAGGCCGGAACTGAGTTGCCAGCAGCGGAAGGTGGCGAAGCCCCAGAAGCGGTTGACAACTCGGAACCCCGAGCCAGTTGGGCAGACCTTTCACAGGACACGACCGTGCTGTCTTCTTCTCAGCCCTCATGACGCGGCACCTCCCATTGGGCCTGCCGTTGAAGAGACCGATCCGGCATTGGAATCTTTGGTGAGTGAAGAGGCTGCCTTTGGCGCCTCAGCAGCTCCTCCCAGCCCGGAGCCAGAATCTCGATTTGACGCCCTTTCACTCTTAGGTCCAACTAAGGAAGAGGACGTTTCTTTTGACGATCTGACAGCCGAGCTTGAACGGGAACCAGAGGTTGCTGCCCCGGATCTTGAAGAAACAGCTGTGTCTTGTGAAGACGTTCCCATAACTCAGCCCGAAAGTGATAACCCCGAAAACCCTGCCGATTTAGAAAGTTCCAATCCTTTTGAACCCCATCGTGAACCTGATTCAGATAGGACTCTATCCCCAGTAGAAACTTCTGAATTCCCAGACTTCCCGGATTGGGGTGAGGGCGTACCTGAGGAGGTTGCGCAGGAAGGCACTGAGGAATCTCGTGCTGCAGCTCCAGTGTACGTGCAATTTTCCGAAGAGGCAGAGGAAGAAGTAGTTGAAGTAGTAGAAGAGGAGGTCCCTCCTCCTCCTACTAGTCCTTTTCTCGTTGCTGAAGGGGCTGCCTCAGGCGCCCCAGAGACAGAGCCAGTTCAAACCGGGCACTCAGCCGCGGCTCCTTCTAGACCCCCAAGGGAAAAGAAGAGAGGCACAAAAGGTGGTCTTGCGAAGAGACGCTCTGAGCAAATCACCGGCTGGAGGCGCGACTTCACCCATTTCGCGGACTGGCTTTGGCGTGAAACGGGACAAGGACTCAATCTCCGATACATCTTTCACGAGGAGTGTGACGCAGAACTCAGTTGGACAATTTCAGTTTGTAGGTCTTTGATTGCTCATTGTACCCCCAACCAGATTCTTGTTCATTTTGCAAACGTTTTTCCACCCTACCGCCATTGGACTAACTTTGGAGGATTTAGGGAAGGCGAGTCACACGCTGTTGGACTACGAATCCTGCAAAATACTGTGCTCCCCGATAGAGACCACATCAATTTGCAGGCCTTTGGACAGGTTGATCCCCCTAGGACGGTTTGGGACCATTACAACAGATACCAAGGTCCTCATCCGAAACAACCATCCAAACGACAGTCAGCATTCTTGCAGAACACCGAGCCACCGTCAGAGTCAGATAACCCTCTTGGTGAAGACCCTGCCAGGTTTCCGGACGAAGAGTCCGACGTCGGCGAAGCCGCTGCTCAGAGAGAAGAGCGGGCAGCTGCGCGTGAAGCGGCTGCTAAAGCGCCGCAGGAACCTGACAAGCCACCACCAGGCTGGACACCGTCACTCCGACCGTTGTCACGTAGTTCTGCTCCTGCTGCTGCATCAGCCGATCCAGCACCTCGTGCATCCGGTGTATCTGAACGGGCTGCTCCAAAAGCGCCCCAAAAGTCCGTCAAAGGCGGCAACAGCTCCGAAGCATCCGAAGCCCGCAGTGCCGAAGAAAGCCTCAGACGTTGCCCCTTTGAGAGAACAACCACCCGTGCCGCCACCAAATAGGCCAGCTCCAAGAACCCCACCTCCAGCTCCTAGATTAAGTAGGACTTCAGGTGAGCCTCAACAGCCCCCAAGTGCAATTCCACCGCCTCCTTCTCATCCACCTCCATCTAGGTCTGAACTAGAGAGAGGAGAAGCTCGTGGTAGAACCCCTGCAGTGGCTGGAGAGGCTGCGCACGCTGATAAATCAGCCGCGCTTCAAAGGGCTTCAAGGAGAACCGGCCGTTCGCGCACCCCAATCATTGCATCAGAGGAAGAAAGACCCGCAGCGCTCAGACCAAGCAATCCACAATACCCCAAATCTGTTTCAGATAGGTCTGGGACGTGGACGCACTCTGGTGGCTCTGGGGGAGCATCTCGCCCCCCATCCACAGTTCCAGTGTTTACTGGGACCGCTGCTGACCCCTACGATCAGACTGATCCGTACTCGCTCCCGGACGCCGTCTGGAGGAGGCCGGAACTTGTAGGAGGCTCAACAACTCTTGCTCACGAGCGCACAGTGATCCACCAGATCACGGGACCTAACGGTGTGCCAGTTGAACAAGCTCCACACTCTCCAAGACCCTTGAGAAGGAAGAGGAGGTCACAAACTGTCACATTGCGTGAGCGGCGCAGTGCATTCAAGGCACGCCGCCGAACTTCAACAACAACCACCCGCCAAGAACCTGATCCCATTGAGCCAGTAGCTCCAGAAGAGGAAGACCCTGAGGAACTCCCAACTGAGGCTGCAGCATCCCCCGGCGATCCTTCATCAGAACCACCAGAAGCTCCAGAGGAACTTGGTGACGAAGAGGAAGGGGAGGAGGAAGAGANATCAGAACCACCAGAAGCTCCAGAGGAACTTGGTGACGAAGAGGAAGGGGAGGAGGAAGAGAATCAGGAGGAGGACGTTGTTGTTGAAGAGGCTGCTGACGCGCCTCAAGACGAACCTATAGATCTTGAACCTGAGGTTGCTGAACACCCTGAACCTTCTTTGCCAACAACTGTGAAAGGAAGTGTTGCTAGGTTTTTGGCTTCGACTCCGCCGACAACACCTCGTGCAGAGCCCTCAGCTGAAACTCGATCCAGGTCCCGTCACCGAGAAGCTGAAGCAGTTCCTATCGCAAGAACAGTCCAGGCAACGAACGTCACTGGTAGGCTGGAAATCCAGACCTTTCCAGACGGCCGGAAAGCTCAGGTGTTTGTGCCAGACACCCCAATCCCCAAAGTACCTCCTGTGAATCTCAAACGTTCAGGTAGTGCTCCCGTAACATCTCAACCCAAAGTCAAGCCACCTCCAGCTGGATTGGTTGTTCCACCCAAAAGGGCATCCTCAGCCGCTGCATCTGTAGCGGCTGCTCCAGCGCCGCAAAGTGGTTTGCCTCCTGACCCTCCTGGTTTTAAGCCCAAAGAGCGCAAAGCTCCACCTAAGCCAAAACTAGGGGAAGTCGTTGTTGAGACCCGTGCATACGAGCCGGGATACGAGAGTTCTCCTGACCCCACGCCTGAACAGCTTGCTGAGGCGATTGCCAGAGCGGAGAGAGCCCGGGACAAGAAGTACGAGGAAGATTGTGCCCGTCTGGCCAAGAAAAGCCGAGAAGAACAGCTCAAGGAATTCTTGGCTAAGGAGCATAAGAGGGAAGATCTGAAAAGGAAGGGTACCAAAGTAAGACCTCCCCCAAAAACGCCCCCTACTAGTATTCCGCCTAAGCCCGATAGACCTGTTCCTAAGGGCCCCCGAATTGAAGTCCCAGTACCTCAAGTTGGGGAAGCTAGTTCATCGGCCACCACAACAACAATCCCTGTGCCAAAGCCTGATCCACCACCAACACCCCCAAGTACTCCGAAGGCAGCTGGTCCACACCCGTGGAACCAAGCGCCAAAGCAGCCGTCACATCCGTCACACCCACCTGCCGCAACTCGAGAACACGGCCCTGAACGGCCACCTTTGACTGAAGAAGAGCAAACTCAGGCACGTCTTCGTCGCTACCGGCAGGACGCATCTGAGTGGTACGGTCGACATCAAAGAGCTCAGTTCATTGATACGCCGCCCGCTGTTCCCTCTCATAGGTTAAAAGTGTTCTTTGACTGGCACGATACCCTTGACTCAGCCCTCAACAGTGTCCTTCTTTTTGATCAGTCCATTGTGGATAAGTTTGTTGATCTTACCCGCAGAACGGGAAACAACATTGAGTATCATATTGTTTCTTTTGCTGGTGGAGGAAAAGTACGGTCCACATACGAAACTGCTTCAAATCTCTGTGAGTGGTTGAGAAATCGTGGTTTGCCATTCAAATCGGTGTCGGTGTGCTCAGAGCCAACAGGTCCCAACGGGAAGGTCCCCATAATTGTCTCTTACGAAGGGAACATTTTGGTCGACGACCGTGAGGACGTCTGTTCTGAAGCGACGCGTGCGAACATTTTCACTCTCCAGTGCTACAAATCGGAGACGTTGTCGTGGTTCCCGCAGCTGCACAACTACATAGTACAAGTGGGGTGGAAAAAGATCAAGGAAAAGCACCATCCAATACCATTGAGAAGGAACCAATATATCTACCAGGCTCGTCGGTAGTTTTCTTCCTCTCAATCCAAATAGGCAAACCCTGGTTCTTTTGAAAGGGCTGCGCATCGCGCCCTAGTACAGTTTGGTTTTGTCTGTGTCTTTTGTTCGTGCCTGAGACAGCCGGAAGCTGTCCAGTACCGCGTCTTTCTGCACTGTCTTGTGCACTTCGGTCGTCTTTGTCCTGTCCTTCGGGGCTATTGTTTCACTGGGAGAGGCTTGAGCTCTGCTCGCCTCAGGACCCTACAGTGCTGGTCCGAGTTGCCAAAAGTGCCATGCCGACTGGAATCTCACCCCCAAGTGAAGAATCAGGTATGGATAGGTCTAGAAGTTCTCCTGAAGATCATCCAAGACCCCAACAGGTAACTGGTCCTAGAGTTCCAGCCGCTTCCACAATACTTGTTCCAAGAAGAGCATCAGGAAGTAACCAACCCCGATCTAGCCCCCATGCAGAGTCATCTGACACTAGTATGGAAGATAGGGATAGGCGTAGGCCAAGAGCTCCGCAGGGTCCAAACCCCAGTAGCAGTAGTGGATATAATCCAAATGTTCCCATTGAACTTAGTCCACAACAAGCAACGTTTTTGGGAGGTGCTGCTATTTCCCAAGCGCACCAAGCATCTCAAGTAGCTCACTATGCCGCTGATGCGGCCCTTGCATCTCAATTAGAACTCCAAGATACCCAGAGGGTTGCCCAAGCCATCCATGCGGGTGCCGTTCAACAGCAAGCTGNACTATGCCGCTGATGCGGCCCTTGCATCTCAATTAGAACTCCAAGATACCCAGAGGGTTGCCCAAGCCATCCATGCGGGTGCCGTTCAACAGCAAGCTGACTTCGCTCAGGCTGCCGCGGCATATCAAGATC
>BGPT01002427.1:12568-14231 GCA_003297045.1 Symbiodinium sp. clade C Y103 | reverse complement strand
TGTCACCTGCAAAAATGCAGGCAACTTTCGACAATGGAGACACACAAGCCACTGCAGCAAAATGGTTGGGCGGACAGATGCACTTTCTGCAATGGCAATATATATATATATATATTTTTTTTTTAAATTGTTCTAATATTATGATATGATACCAGCAATTTTGATGGTTCATCATCATTTACGATCCTAGATTTTTAGCCATGAATGGAGGTATCCCCCCATTTTGAATGACACCCTCATTTGCACCAATGGCGTGACAACTACAGTCGGGTGTGCCCCAGTTAGCTAAGTTGGTTTACAAACTTACCTAAATAGTTGAATTCTACGGCCAACTAGGGTTTATGATTACGAGAAAAATCTACTTGGGTGGGGTTTCAAAACCTTTTTTTAGCCGGGCACAAAAATCCGGGTGCAGTTGTGGTTGTTACTATAGGTATAACTGTGGTAATTAGCAAAATCCTCCATAAATTAGGATCGAACCCTTAGAACTGTGATGAAATATGCCGGCCTACCCTCCTTTAATCAAACCTGGCAATGGAAGATCCCCTATTGATAGATGGTTTTTCCATTGAACCTCCATTTAGTTCGGCGATTTTCCAGCCAGCCACGTTTGATCACCAGAGGGTAGCTGGAACTGCAGCCCCAGGTTGCCCTGCCTCCAACACCGGGCCCTACCTCGTCTTTACCCCACGGGTCGCGGGCGAATCCTGTGGATGAAGCAAGCAACAACCAGGGCGGGACAGGGAACTAAGATGACCAGCTTGGCGACATCGAACATCACCATTTTGAAGAGGGGAGTCATCGAACGAAAGGGACCATATTCCATGGCAAACTGTAAAATTACCGGTGGGGAATTTTACAGGAAGCATTGTTTGTATTGAAAATTTACGTTTGAAATCAGTGTCCATTGTTATGCACGCCTGCCTGAGTCGACTGGTTACTGGAAGGTACTAGTAGCTAATCTGGTGCTGTAAATGTTAGTATACGGAAATATATCAGGCTGGTAATCTGGTAGAATATAATAACCCGCACCCGCATTTGGTGAGTTTTTTTTTGACTATCTAAGTTTGGCATAGTTTGGCCATGAATAGAGACAATGAATTCATCACTTCGTATGTGCAACAAATCTAGCACTTGGGGTAGGCGGGGCAGAAAAATGGGGTATACGGGAGACCAAAAATGGCAAGTTTGATGATCTGCAAATCATTGGATTTGCGGGACTGTGCAGGTATGTTGTTAGATGTCTTTGGAAAACACACATGAAATACCCTCTGGTAAACTAACATGGCTATTGAAAATGGCTATTTATAGTTGATTTTCCCATAAAAAATGGTGATTGTCCATAGTTATGTTAGTTTACCAGAGGGTACATGAAATACCAAATTTTACATGATCTTGCCATTCACCATGGCTAGTATCAGCTCGGCAAGTTTGATGGCAAGGAATCATGCAATTGGATCTCTCTTGCGCTGGCATTCGAGTTTACTTTCCAGTTTCCAGCACTCCTTAAGAAGAGTAGATAGAGTAGTCAAGAATAGTCATAGTTTCCATGTGCTGTGGCTGCAGATACTGTTGGCTAGGTGATACTGTTGGCTCACGCGCGACTTCCAAGCTGGTCATAGCGGAGAATCGGTCTCAGACTGTTGTATTGTATAGCTAGAGT
>BGPT01002427.1:2568-7568 GCA_003297045.1 Symbiodinium sp. clade C Y103 | reverse complement strand
TTACGTTCAATTGCTTTTCCTTTTAAACTCAATGGATAAGAAAGGATTTCAATTGAAACCAATTTACTTTCAATTGCTTGTCCTTTTAAACTCAATGGACAAGAAAGGATTTCAATGTTCAAAACAACCCAAAAAAGTGGGACACTATAGAAGACCTTGCCATCAAACATGCTATTGAAGATCAGGGTCATTGGTAGGAATTTAATGGCTGGAGATAACACAGTGGAACTAACTAAGGAACTGAAGCTATAGTAGAGGAAAAGGACAAAAGGATTTGGAAAAACAATCAGCCCAAGAAAAAGTTGGACAGAATACCGACCCACCAAAACAAACATACTATTGAAGATCTGAGTTGCTCATGGACTACCCCCTTGAAAAATTGGTTGGGTGCTTGTTTTTCATTGGGTTTTAAAAAGAGGGGTTTGATATTTGGGGGAATGTGGCATTTTGAGGATTCCAGGAGAATGGGACTAACTAAGGAAGAAAAGCTATAGTAAAGGAAAAGGACGAAAGGATTTTGAAAAACAATCAACCCAAGAAAAAGTTGGACACAATACCGACCCACCAAAACAAACATACTATTGAAGATCTGAGTTGCTCATGGACTACCCCCTTGAAAAATTGTTTGNAGTTGGACACAATACCGACCCACCAAAACAAACATACTATTGAAGATCTGAGTTGCTCATGGACTACCCCCTTGAAAAATTGTTTGGGTGCTTGTTTTTCATTGGGTTTTAAAAAGGGGTTTGATATTTGGGGGAATGTGGCATTTTGAGGATTCCAGCAAAAAGGGACTAACTAAGGAAGAAAAGCTATAGTGAAGGAAAAGGACGAAAGGATTTGGAAAAACAATCAGCCCAAGAAAAAGTTGGACAGAATACCGACCCACCAAAACAAACATACTATTGAAGATCTGAACTGCTCATGGACTACCCCTTTGAAAAAATGATGGTGTGTTGTTTTTTTTTTGGTTTTTATCAAGGGTTTGTTATTTTGAGAAAGTATGCATTTTAAGGATTCAAATTGAAATTGCAATAGTTCAAATTGCAAAAAAAGGATGTGTGAAAAGTTCAACACAAAAAAAATGGACACAATAGAAGGCCCCTGAACAAAACGCATTATTGAAGATCTTAGCTGCTCTAAGTTTCAAAAAATGAACATTACAATTATTGAATTCATTTCAGAAATTACATGAAACAAGAATAAAAAACATATCCCAAAAAACAAAAATATTTTTTAAAACGTGGGGCACAATGGAAGACCCCTGAAACAAAACACAGTATTGAAGATCTGGGTTTCTTTGAGTTTCAAAAAAAGTGTTTAACAATTAATTAATTATTCATTATTTACTTGAAACATTATTCAACAAAACATGAAAATACATTTAAAAAATCCTGACCTGACAAAAAAAAATACCAGGACAAAAAAAACTTGACACAATACCGACCCATCCTGCATTGACAAGGATTTGGAATTATTTGGAGAAAACTTGACACCATAGACACCCATCGTACTAATCAAGATCAAACATTACCGGAATTGATCTCAAGGTCTTTGCAAGGATTGTTCATCACAAATAGGCCGTCAGTATTACAACAGGAGACCCCGCGAAAGTTTTTGTTTTCTGATTTCGCGAGAGAATGTTTGTTGGCAAAAAATGTGGCGAAAATATGCGACCATTTATTTTGATGAGGTGGTTTATGGTCTTTTTGATCAGTGATGATTTTAGTGCCGCTTGCAGCTGTATCGCCAAAGTTGTACGCGGCCAGGGTCTGTCAGTTTCAAGTTGTAACAAGACTCAAGGGAGCAGTGCTGAAAACCCCTGGTTGACGATGATAGGTGGTTATACTTTGAGTTATACTACCCAATATGTTGGAGACATTTGGAGACTACTGTTTCAATCTGTTTCATAGTCATAATCCATGGTGGGAACCATGTTCTCAACAACCAGAACGGACGTCCCTTCGGGTTTTGAACGCTGCTCGGCCTGTCACCTGCGTTTCTCGAACCGTTGAATTGTTGCAGGGCCCAAGACGCTGCGTTTGCATGAAACGTGCAGTGGCTGTGACGTTGGCTAAAGTTCAGGTTGTATGGAAACGTAGCATTTTTGGCCGTTAATCTCTATTTGAGAACATATAGTTAATTATAGATTGGTCGGTCTGAAAAACAGAAATGCACAACAGTTCATGATATATAAACATTTGAAAAAAATACCCATAGTTCAATTCAGTGCCTAACAAGGTTCCTTGCCCCTTTCAAATACTGGCCTTGCTGGCAAGTACTAATGAAGCACAGCTGTTATCTTCCAGTTATATGAGCGGGCCGGTGACATCCAAGGACGTTTGCACAATGGACTGGATTATTTCTCATTTTCTGATATGTGTGATTTTCATTGATTTTCCATATGGGCTTCTCGGGCAATCAATTGGAATGGTACCAGCATCTACCAGCTAGTCTTTTGCTGTAAGTCTTGTAAGTGGGATAATATATCAATCCAACCGGCGTAACCCTTCAAATTTTGGCAAGGAATCTAAGGTTGGCCATGGCCTCTCAGGTTCTCTATGCTTACAGACCTGGAACATACCATCTGGTAATTAAACGTAGCTATTGAAAATGGCCATTTATGGTGGAGTTTCCCATAAAAAATGATGATTTCCCATAGTTATGTTAGTTTATAGGAAATTCATTGCAAGATAATGCACGATGAAAATTCACGAAGGGCCGTCCTTATTTCATCTCAATTCCTGTTCTGCCTAGGATTTACCCTCCTGTATAAGTACTAATATAGGAGTGGAAAACCCACCATTTGTATCCGTTTGTAGATCATCTTCCGAACCGGACACCATGGGTTTTCATGGTTTTCCATGGTTTTCCACATCTTTGTATGTTTACCCCAGGAGTCCAGCCCGCGCGTGCTTCCTTCAAGCAGCGTGGTGTCAACCTGGGCCTTATTTAAACTGCCGAAAACCGTGCGCTGAAGGCAACAACTGTCTCAGCTCATACCACTGAGGCAATACCTGGTTGATTGGTTGTGATAGCGGGATATACTCAAATGTTAGATGTTGAACAGACAATGTCAACTATAAATAAAAATCATGTGTATACATACCATAAGATAAGATATATAAAATACATCATATGTACATGAACACATGGACGCATGAACACATAAATTACATGAATACACACACACACACTTAAATATGAATATTGTTTGTGTATACATGTATTTACATGTACATTTTTTTTTAATGGTTTGATTGCCTAGAGTTCTGGGTGGACATTTGCCAAGGTGATATGACAAGGATTACCAGTAGTACCGCACAAGGCGGTGGCGTGATGGATGGCAGAGCGAACCCACTGATGGACCGACACGTGGTTGGAGGCAGCGCAGTGTTGTTGTGGTTGTAGTTGTAGTTGTAGTTGTTGTAGTTGTTGTAGTTGTAGTTGTAGTTGTAGTTGTCATGTAGTTGTAGTTGAGGTTGTAGTAGTAGTAGTAGTAGTAGTTGTTGTTGTTGTTGTTGTTGTTGTTGCTGTTGTTGCTGTTGTTGCTGTTGTTGTTGTTGTTGCTGTTGTTGCTGTTGTTGTTGTTGTGGTTGTAATGGTAGTGGTTGTTCTGGTTGTAGTTGTTGTAGTTGTAGTTGTAGTTGTAGTTGTAGTTGTAGTTGTAGTGCAGTGCAGTGTAGTGCTGTTGTAGTGGTTATCGTGGTTGTAGTTGTAGCCTTTGTAGCTGTAGTTGTCATGTAGTTGAAGTTGTAGTTGTAGTTGTAGTTGTAGTGGTTGTTGTGGTTGTTGTGGTTGTTGTGGTAGTGGTTGTTCTGGTTGTAGTTGTTGTAGCTGTTGTCGCTGTTGTAGTTGTAGTTGTACTAGTTGTAGTTGTTGTAGTTGTAGTTGTAGTTGTAGTTGTAGTTGTAGTTGTAGTTGTAGTTGTAGTGCAGTGCAGTGTAGTGCTGTTGTAGTGGTTATCGTGGTTGTAGTTGTAGCCGTTGTAGCTGTAGTTGTCATGTAGTTGAAGTTGTAGTTGTAGTTGTAGTTGTAGTGGTTGTTGTGGTTGTTGTGGTTGTAATGGTAGTGGTTGTTCTGGTTGTAGTTGTTGTAGCTGTTGTCGCTGTTGTAGTTGTAGTTGTACTAGTAGTAGTAGTAGTAGTAGTAGTAGTAGTAGTAGTAGTAGTAGTAGTAGTAGTAGTAGAAGTAGTAGTAGTAGTAGTAGTAGTAGTAGTTGTTGTTGTTGTTGTTGTTGTTGTTGTTGTTGCTGTTGTTGTTGTTGTTGTTGTTGTTTTGTTAGTTGTACTTGTAGTTGTACTTGTACTTGTAGTTGTAGTGTAGTCACATCCAAACTTCAAAAATCGTCCCGAAACCCTCAGTTTTTAACACATTTGACATGGAAATGTGCTTCGCGCCACAACGGTGTGCACTTTTTCCACATCGAATCATCATTGAATCCTCAAAAAGTGGTCCGAGACCTTCACGTTTTACGATTTTCACTTCCAAATGTGCTTCGCGCCACAACGCCGTGCACTTTTTCGACATCTCAACTTCCAAAAGCGCTCCGAGGCTGACAGTTTTTAANCCACAACGCCGTGCACTTTTTCGACATCTCAACTTCCAAAAGCGCTCCGAGGCTGACAGTTTTTAACACTTTTTACTTCCAAATGTGCTTCGCGCCACATTTTTAACACTTTTTACTTCCAAATGTGCTTCGCGCCACAACGCCGTGCACTTTTTCGACAGCTCAACTTCCAAAAGTTCTCCGAACCCCACACTCAACGCCGTGCACTGTTTCCACATCGCAACTTCCAAAAGTGGTCCGACGCTGACGTGTTTTAACACTTTTTACTTCCAAATGTGCTTCGCGCCACAACGNGTTAAGTTGTTCAATTGTTAAGTTGTTAAGTTGGTAAGTTGTTAGTTGAGTTAGTTAACTGACATCTCAAAATTTGCTTAAAACCCTCAGTTTTTGACACTTTTGACTTCCAAATGTGCTTGGCGCCACAACG
>BGPT01002426.1:60905-73741 GCA_003297045.1 Symbiodinium sp. clade C Y103 | reverse complement strand
TTTTTACTTCCAAATGTGCTTCGCGCCACAGCGGCGTGCAATTTTTCATCTCTCATCTGCCAAGATGTCTCCGAACCCGCCGCTTTAGCGAGCCTACTTCTCGACCCTCCGGAGCCACAAANGCGCACCTGCATCTCTTCTCTTCTGACTTCCTTCATGGCTGTGCTTTTCCATCTGTCCATATTGTCGGAAGGTTTAGCTTCTAAACTTCCTTCGATAATTTCCTATCTGATGTTATTTGTCTCTCTGTCATTCTCTCTCTCTCTATCTCCATTTTATATTTCTCGAGGTGTTTCATGGATTTCATGGCCACACACCACGTTCAGCGCCAGTTGGCCCGCTGTGAACTAGGGAATGATGGGAATGCTATGTTTTGTTTCAATCGGCCAAGCCTCATGCGGCAGCAGCTGAGCATTTTTGAATCTGCGATCTCTGGGATTTTTTGGGCACTGGGTATGGTAGTAGGATGTACTCGTAATAGGCATACGCAAGGCCCACAAACAAGTCCAGGTCCAATCAAGAAAGTACTGGGTCAGATGCTGGCATGAAGGACAATGATCACCACTGCATGACCCGAAAGGAAAATATTTATCATTGTTTATCAGATAATCGTAACACGTATCCTTGTAGAGGACATAGAAGGGCTATACATGTCGCATCATGTCGCACGGTGACCATTGGAGGTTCGTCCATTGAAGAGGGATTTGCGATTCCTCCACGCATCCACGTGGTCATCCAGGGTGAACCCTTGCAGCGACTTGGCACTGCAGTTGGAGGTATGACTGCGGAGGTGTCTCCTGAACATTCTCTACTCAAAAAAGCTCCAAAATATTAATCTAATATAATATATTGTGATGTTGTCAAAGTCTACACGTGTGCGTTCTGGGCAGCTCGAGAATCGGCCTAAAGCTGAATGAATACGCTTGAGACTCTTGACCTTTGATGAGCATACTTGACCCGGTGATTTGGCCAGACAGAAGGTGGGAGGCGAAAGAAGCTGAGCCTATCTTGGCAAATGTTTGGAGGTATGCATCCACGGGGCTGGTTTGGTAATTTTGGAATGCTTTGGAATGTGACCATTTGAACACCCTGGTATATTTTGATTAAAAGCAGAATGTCCACAGTTTATAGATGTCCTATATGTCCTTGCAAGGGATCGGCCCCTGCCAGCAGCGATTGGCCGACCCAGCGCATAGTCCAAGATCCATCTCCCATCTCGGTCTCATCATCTTGGCCATGACCCAGGATTGGCAACCTGACAACTGAAGGTGCAGCTGCAAATCTGGCTCTGCACTGGAGTGTCAGTGCACGGTTTTTTTGCATTTTTTTGCAAAGGTTCATGATCTGTCATGGTTACACCCTGCTAGCAGTGCAGCTGAAGCATTGCATGGGCAATGCGGGAGCCTTCAGGGATCTTCAGGTTTTTTGTTTCGAAAGGAAAGCACAACAAGTCAGACATGTCACACACGTGCTTGTATGCAGAGTTTGTGAAAGGACAGCTGAGCCATGTTCAAAACTGCCGGCAATTGATTTTAATCTTCGGTGGAAAGTGGAATGATTTCTTTGGAAAATTGAATGGCATCACAAGCTTTTCACAAGCTTCGCGCAAGGTCATGTTCGCGCAAGCTTCGCGCAAGCTCGAAATCACTAGATTATTTAAACATGACCAAGGAATTTACACAACATAATGGAACTAGATCGGTGAGGAGGTCGGATGCTTCCTTGTTGCATTGTTTGCTGAGTATGTCGACCCTCTGGCTTGCAAAGGTATAGAGTCAATCTAAGCAGGCAAGATTTTGAACCATGGAGTTAGTTACACATTTTTGCACGTAACCTTGGCTTTGGGCTTAGGTTTCCAGAAACGCGCCGGGAGTTCCCGCAAGCTTCGCGGAAGCAAGAAACCACCGGACAAGCCAAGAAGCCTAGAAACCACCGAACAAGCCGAGAAGCCGAGAATCTGAGAAGCCAAGAAACCCAAGGCCGAAATCAGCTTCGCGGCTGCATCACGCAACAAAAGTTAACAAAAGGGTACAAAATCTCAGGAAAACATCTTCGCGCAAAGTCGCGCAAGCCCATTTGGAAAAATTGACCTCGCGCAAGCTCCCATTGTAGTCGCGCAAGGATGGCGCAAGGGTTGCGCGCAAGCATGAATAATTTCCGTAATTTCCATGCAGTTGTAATTGAAGTTTTGAACACCGCTCAGCTGTGATGCGGTGGTGGAGAAACATTCATTTGTTCTTTCCATTAGCATTCCATTCGCAAATGCGTGAGTCAATGCCAGCTAAATGTCGTCAATGCATGTCGCTGCTGCAGAGCGCCAGACCAAGTTCTGCCAGGAATTCACACCATTCTGGAGCTGCCCGAAAATGTGGATCCTCGAGCGTGCAAGGCATGGGCAATGAGCATGGATATAAAGTTGTGAAGATTGTAAAGTGTGCTAGCATTGACCCCTCAACAGGATTCACTGTCAACCATTACTATACGTATTATAATTCGTATTATACTAAATTTGAGTCGTTTTTGATCATGTTAGTTTTTGTGATCATTGTTTTTTTTACCATGATCAGTACGCACCATATTGATCCATATGTGACCCCCCTTTTCGTGCAGGTCGCAGTGATAGTGGCCTCTGCCCGGATCTGAGCATGCTCACGAAGGCAACAATTCTGCAGATTATCATGGAGGAATATCCAGAAGAGCAGAAGGTTAGAAATAACTACAATTGTGACAATGACAATGACATCAACGATCAAACCTGATCAAAACCAGCTTTTATGGCCATGCAAGTCCATGCATATCCTTCTAACAGCTGAGCCTCTGAAAGTCGCGAAACAAGACTCTGAATAGAGTACTCCTCTTCAAAATGGATCAGTGATGCAACGGTACCCAAGATGTTTGAGTTTGTGTGGGTTGCCAAAGAGTCTTAGATGCATGGCAGATTGGACAAATGCTTTCCACTGCTTTCCAGGATTTATACAAATTTGCTGGATGTGTCCAAAACTCCAAATTCGTGAGCATTGAAATACTATAGTATATTATATGTATGTAATCCAACATCGAGAACCATCATGCATCATAGAATGCGACAATTATGGTTCCTGCTCTTTGTTCATCAGGAATTGAGCGATGTTTTACTAGAACAGTCAAACACATGATCCACCATTTATTGCCACCTAATCTGCCCAGGCAGACATTGGTAGCGAGGCTCCAGGTGTAGCTTTTCCCACGAGGGCCTTATTGCTGATTTGCCAGGCGCGTAGAGATGTGGCGGAATTGGTCGGGTTTTCAAAGCATGCAGGACATCGTCTACATTAGATTTGCACTCGCAACCTTTGGCAATCCCTTGGCAATTCCTTTGGCCATTCTTTTGGTAACCTTTAGCAACACTTGCCAACGTTTGGCAACATGTGGCAACTGCATCCAAGAATTGTGCAAACAGCCGTCCAGCGTCGGAATCATTATTGTGTAATTGGCACGTAGCAAGCTTGCTTATGCAGACAATTGTACATGCTGCATTGCATCGTCCGTGATTTTCAGCTTCGTGGTAGAAGAGGAGATCACCTTCAAAAGAATAAAGATCAATGCAGCATATTCAACTATCAAATATAGGCCCATATATATATATATGTATATATATATATATCGTTTACCCTTTGATACCCCATGAAATGCTGCTGTTGCCACAGTTGTCCACAAATTGAAGTGTCATGCACTTGCAGCATGCATGACACACGATAAAGCCATCTATGAAGCCCATTCTCTGTCCGCATGGCCAAAACTGAATCATCGCGCTGATGGATTTGGAAAGTGACAAACCATTGAGGAAGGTGCAGCCAGGGACTATCAAGAGTGATAAAGGATGATCAAGGGAGTGATGGGGTGGAAACCGTAATTGAAAGATTCTTACTGCTCGGGAGATGATAGGAGATGGCATATCCCTGGTATCCGGATGTATCCAGTGGACTGTGCCAAAGATGATTCGATTCCAAAGGCGGTGATCCTTTCAGGAATTTCTTTCTCAGCTCACAAGACAAACACTTTGGCCGGCCATCTCTGGCCGCTCAAAGCGGGCTGTGAAATGCTGTGAATAAGTTTGTTCGGGAACTTTTGCAAGAGATGTTGAGGAAAACATGCTGACCTTCAGGCGAAGCATGAGAAAACACCACGGCTCTTTGTTTCTTTCTGACAGCCTATGGCTGTATCGGGCTGTGGAAGGCGAGTCGCAGTTCCACGTTTTCAAGACAAGGAAGCAATGTCTCTGATGTGGTGCGACGTGCCTTGATGGTCACTGATGGTCATGGGTCATCATGGGTCAATACCGTAATCCGATATTATTCAAACTGTTGAAATTGTTAAATTATCTGTGTGTAACCAAGTCTCCTCCCTGTATATGAAGGTTGGCTCCTGCCAACATGTCATCTCCATGCCGAAAATGTTGCCCCTGGTTTGATCAAACCAGCAAGATCCAGGCATCTGTTTTTTGTTGCAGGTAACTTCAACGGATTATATAGTTGCACGTATGATCATGTATACAGTATACAGTATTTAATTTGGTGTGAGTCTGAGTTGATATTATTTGGTCTTTGAAACAGAGTCAGAATGCAGACTGGACCCAGCTCTCTTCACAGCACCATCATCAACTGGATTACTCTGGCCTGTGCCAATATTTGCCACACAGCTTTGCAGGATTGTGGTCTTATTATGTCTTGTCCGAGGGAGAGTCTCAGACGTCCCGAATATTTTGATCCTGCTCTACTGACGTCTCCTCCACCTCTCCTCCGGTTGCCTCTGTGGCAAGCTCCCCCACTCTATGCCCCACCGGAACTCACTTCAGATGTCAGACTCTGGTCAGAGTTGATGTTGGTGTTGATGTCAGAATTTTTACCAGAACATATATCAGGATGCGTGTCAGCAGGTTTGCCCGAAGAAATATGTCAGAAGTTATTCAAGACAAATGTCAGATTTGATGTCAGGATGAATGTCCGGGCATAAGATAGAACTTATGGCAGAACAAATGGCAGGATATATATATATATCTACTGTATATATATATATATATATCGTGTGTGATTTTTTTTTTTTGGCTCGGGCTCACAGATCCTTTCCGGTGCGGCTCAGCATGTTCTTGATGAATTCGGAAACGGACGGACAATCAGGAGCTCGGTCGAGCAAAGTCCTGTCCGATAAAATCCCCGAATGATGATGAGTTCATTCGGGTACATTGTTGTGTGTGAATATATATATATATATAATATATACGTGTCAGCATTTCTGTCCAAAGGTCAATGTTGCGGTGGGAATCAGACGAAATAAAGAAATTGTGTCTTTCAGACCACCTGCACATGAGTTGTGTCAAATTCAAAATGTTGGATGGCGTTGAGAAGAAATATAGAAGATAGGTAGAATTACACAAGGTAGAGTACAAGATCATCATCCGATCATCCATCAGTGCACAGAAGGATTTCGGGCTAAGAAAAAGTGTGAAAGGGGTCGCATAAGTTCACATGAGGTCATTTGACATTTGCATTTTTTAGAAACATATTGCAGCTAGACACAGCAAGCCTCCACATCGGCCAAGGCAAGTTCCATTCCTGGGGATCCTTCCAGCAATCGTACGAGCTGGCATCCCGTTTGCATCCAATCCGATGTGCAACATGGAGGGTTTGGGAGCATCAGACTTCAGTGTATTCCCGGGCTCCAAGAGCAGGTGGTTTTTCTGTCAAATGCATCATGTTTGATTCCGTTTTGACTCCGTTTCTTCCTTCGGACACCCACTGGGAACAGTTTGAGCTTCCTATAAGTAATTACAGAGATTCCTCCCTTCCTAGCAGCGAGACCAGGTAGCAATTGGCGAAGACTTCGAACGAAGATGTCTTCACAATCACTTGCTGCATCAAATGCAAGCCATGAAGAATTACCGTTTTGATGCTTGCCTCAACATTTGCCTTCAAATAGGATTTGCCATGATCTCGCATGGTCTCTCCATGTTTCCAGCGCTGAAACTTTCGTCTCTAAAAGTTTGCCTTGGAGCCTTGAAATTTGGAAAGTTGCTTTGTGTGGTTTTACAAAGGGAGGCAGAGATTGCAAACGCTGCTGATGCTGTATTTGATTCCTTCTTGATTGTCCTCAGTGGTGGATTGCAAGGTCTGCGATTTCTGCAGATGCAACATTGCACAAGGACACCTGCGGGACATTCCGTGGCAGGAGAATGATGAAAAATGGTGGTGAGTGCAGCCTTATCACTCTTTATCATACCCACTGCAATGTCTTATATGTTCTTTCTGTCAATGTAAGGCAATTGCAAGGTGATCATACTTTTTAAACTTGTTCATGAGTGTTTCTCTTGTGTTGAGTCAGGATACAATGCAAATGGTTGGATGCATTCACTTGTCAAAACTGAGCTGCAACATTTGACCATTCACCCCTTGAGGAGAGATGTTCTGGTCATGCCCCAGATGTGTGTGGGACGTTTGTGAGGCACTCTGACCAGGTTTGGCGATTAAGAATATTAGGATCGAGGTGCTGGTAAATGCAGCGGTTGCACGAGATACAAACATATGCACGTGCCTGTGACTAGAGTACATACATGTCATATCATATCTACCGGTATATTATCTATACATGAGTATTCGTCAAAATTAGTGGAAAACAAACATAATTGGAAATGGACTTGGGATGTTCAATTGTTCGTCAAAGCCTTCACAACCGATAGGAGACCACCCACTTACGTATACCCTATTGTACACCACACACACACACACAAGAGTCACAACCGATAGCGGACCACCCACTTTGGCCATGTGCTTACAGTAAAAAGAAATCTCCTGCGCCGCTCATATACTGTATGTATATGTTATATACATTATATATATATATTAGTACTGTATATGATTATATATGATATATGATATATGTTTAGTTTATAAATGTGTGTATATCATATATATATATATATTATGACGGTACGTAAGATTAATCGGTTCGAATGCGTCCTGTCCTATGTCAATATTCTGGTACGTGAATGTCATCGCATATAATAATGAAGTACGAGCACAGGTTCTAAATGACCAAGCGAGATTATCCAATACTGTAAGCGCTAAGAGAACAGAATTGGACGTCTAGAGTCTAGATCGTCTAGGAGTTTCCAAGGCCCAAAGTCATGTTTCTTGCTCAGGGATGCTACAACAGAGGGGCCAAGTTCAAACCAGGCGCTGCTAAAACTGCGGAATCCGAAAGTTGCCACTGTTCTTGCTTTTGTTTGAGATGCAACGCACATGGTCGACCACTGTATGATTTGTTCGATTCTGTTCACTGGATTCCTGAAGGGGCAGTCCAGCAAGGCATCCATTTTTTGCAGAGAGTGCTGCCTTTTATAGTTTTGCATCCAGCAGGGTTCCCAGTACTGGAATTGAGGTCTCTTACACTGTGCAACTCATCTTATTTGACGCACAGATGTGCAAGAAACTCCATGAAGATGTCCTTGTCGTGCTGATTTGCAGAAGTTTTCTATTCATCTGGGAAACTGCTGTGACCATTTGTGACCCATGGCAGGTTGCAAGATGGAACTAGTGGCTGCTCTGGAGCTTCCGCTTGGGAGCAGATTTCCACGTGGCACCACTGGAATGATCCAGGCGAGGAACTCTCCGTATCTCTGTGATGCCAGGATTCCCGACATTGCCCAGCACAGCTGCTATCCATTGCTATCCAGTTGAAAATGTTGAGTGTTGATATTTGTTCTTTGTTCGCATGTTGCTAAGATGAATATTATTCCCAGTGGAATTGGTATTCCTTGAAACCTCTTTAGTTGCTTCAAGGATTTGCATGTCGTTTGGCAAAAGAAGTGTACCAAGTGTGTCGCATGAGCGTTTTGCCGACAGCTTGCGGTGAGCGACCCTCAGGATGTGGTCAACGATGCAGAGGGCCAGCACAGACAGTTGCACCTGCTGCTGACTGTTCCCCAGCATGGGCAAGAACCAGAGTCCGTAATCTTGTATCCAGAGGACGTCCAAGAGACAGACAGTTGCGTTGCATCACCACATTGGAGTCGTTCTAAAACCCATGCAACTTTTAGTCTCCGAGTGACATTTGGAGATATGGACATGAGTTTTAGTTTCGCAAGGCCGCAAAAGCGCGGCGAAAGGTTTCGCGAAAGATCTAAATTCACGTGTATACAAATGTAATATACATATAGACGTTATGTTTGCATTTATGAAACCATTGCGGCAACCATTGAACAAGAATTTCGGGAGTTTGTCTCAGATAGGAATCGGTCTTAGTATTGGAACTGAAACACCCGCCCAGCAAATCACGCAAGTCATCCTCTCATGATGTAGTTTGTCTTGCAGTGTTGCCGCTTCAAGAACCCTTCAAAGTCGTTTCAACTTGTGCTTCCGTTGTCGGGCAATCTATACAAAGACTATATATTTCTTAGTCGAATGCATCAACTTAAACTTCCTTGTTATAATTCTAAGTGATGTTCCCAATCCAATGCAATCCTCATGTAAACCTTTAGTATCCTTTAGTACGAAATAATTAGGCGAAAACATTAACACTTCCCTGTCCCGATTCTGGTGGGGCGCGAAAGGTTCGCGAAAGCGTGGCGAAAGGGCAGTTTTGGGGAACCATTATTTTGAACAACCCCCACATGAAGACTCAGGGGCTGATATTTCCCCTTGAGATAGCAGGTCAGCATCTATATTGATTGGCAATTCATTGGTGGAAGCAGAGGGCATGACATCAGCCAAACCTACTGCACAACAACCAAAACACGCACGCTCAATGCTATGAATCTATTCCGAAATTACACACCGTAAGACTAAGACAAGCAGGAACCATGTGGAGCCTTCATGAGCCTTCCATATTCAAAGACTGGATCCAAAGGACCTGGATAGAATTCTGGCCGCAGTGTGTGGGATCGCAGGACTTTCGAAAAATCAAAGTGCTGGATTCTGAAGAGTACAACGTCAGGCCAGATTGACTTTGCGTATCCTTATCATTCATCGTATTCGACCCAAATGGGTGGTAAATCTACAATCGAATGCCGGTCCTACTGGAACTTATAGCGGTTTTGCCCACACGATGGTCACTTCGAAAATCTGCACTTGCAAGCATTGGACGTGTTAGTGGAACCGTTTGCTTCTAGCCCCTGCCAAAGACAAGCTTTACACCAGGATGGTGGTCGGTGTTGCGTTGATCGCTGCCTTGTTCCTGCAACTTCGGAAGCATCAAACCTGGCCAAAGAGCCTCTGAAATTTGAAGGATTGTCCTCATCGGCATGTGATTAAGTTTTTTCCCCCGTTGTAAAATGTTGAAGAATGTCGTGAAATGCTGTGAATGTTCTTTGCATATGATTGGGAACAACGGCTCACTGGAAACAGTGTTGCTTATGACCTTTGAAACATCCAAATATGTTCCTCATGCCTCCCGCCCTTGAAGTGTTCATTGAAGATGATCTAGGTCGTGGCTGCAGCGTCCACGTGCGGTCTCTGAGGTACGGGATCTTAGATCATCGGCACATCAGTATCATACTGAAGCGCTCCTTGGCAGAATACTTCTGGCGTTTGCGAACCGGGCTGCACGATGAAGATGATGAAGAAACCTTGGTTTGTGCAATAAATGAATAAGGGTGAACTGATGGCAAAGGCAGCCTTGCTTGCCCAAGCTGTGTGTGTCGTCTATGGTTTCTTTCATGTTGCTTCAAACAATGGACTTCTTCGAGGCCTGTGATGACTGTCAGACCATTGCAGCAAAGCAGATCTGGGAGAACGTTGGTTTTGAATTTTGAGTATGTTGAATTCCATTTCGGCCATTGACACCATTGGGTGCAGAGACGGTTTGAAGATGTGCCGAGCCTTTCCTTGGACCTCCAATCCCGAGAGACAAGCTTTCTTGCAAGCATGGGTACAAATCTCAGGGGGACATTGGCTGATTTGA
Source organism: Symbiodinium sp. clade C Y103 (assembly GCA_003297045.1). Lineage (NCBI taxonomy): Eukaryota > Dinophyceae > Suessiales > Symbiodiniaceae > Cladocopium > Cladocopium sp. clade C. The sequence goes on along the minus strand of BGPT01002426.1, from coordinate 63,808 downwards.
ACCAGTGAGCCTACACAACCTCCGGAGGCCTCAGTCAGCTATTGGTGTTGCATAGTGTTAAGTCAGCATCCTAAAAGACAATTATGCCTATGCGTCCAGTTCAAGCCCAAGGCCTCCACAGTTTTGACAAATGTTGACAACAATCGAGGCTTCGTCAGGTGGTGCCGAACATTGGGCATATGGGCCGCTATGATGCTATTCCTCGTCTCTTCCATTCTCCCAGTTCCTCGGCAGCTCCAAAATGAAATATGTTGTGAATTGCGAATGTCTTGTGAATGTTGGGTTTGTTCTTTCTTGGCGGATTCTTGGCCATGATAATTCTTATAAGATCTTATAAGATCTTATAAGCCATGACAAGCCTCAAATTTGTTTGCCCTGGCAAAATGGGCAAGCTCGCGCAGCTTTAGAAACAAAATAACTATTAGAGCAAACTGAGCAAACATGATGACAGTACACTGAGTGCTCGCAGCCTGGCACGGACCCATGGTCTCTCATGATTCTCATGTCCCTTGACCCTTGGTTCCCACTCGTGCCATCCAGAGCTTTTACAGCTTGTACGCTTTTACAATAGTAGCATATCTGAAACAGTTTGCAAATTGTGCAAGATTGCAAGATCTAAGATATCCAAGGTGATAATGCTTCCAGTCTTTCCAATCATGGCGCTTTCGGGTCCCCTCTTTACAGAGATGAATGACGGAGAGGCACAGCGACACAGGGCAGCCGGTGTTGGCCAAATCACGAACCATCACGAACCCACTTTCAAAAATGCATGACCCGAAAGCAACGCTGGCACCGTCTGTGGATACAGAATGTGACAGATGTTTCACGATGTCTTCGTTCCAGGCCTTTCTGGGAGGCAGTATTGCCTTCCTGGTGGTCTTCGGCGGCTTATGGGTCGGAAGTGTCTTGACTGGATCTGGAAACTGAAACACTTAGTTACTTTGTTACTTAGTTCATCTTCGTTACTTAATACTGCTTAGCAGTGTTGTTGGTGGGAAAGCTACCGGTATGTTAAGTTCAACTAGCCTCGAAGATCTATGGTCAGCAAATGCGCACATTGGGTTCACATTGGTCTTCAACAGTACTCTGCCGTGAGGTGTCTTGGCATTTGCTTTGGGAAAAACTTTGCTGCATGATTATGCCAGAAGAGCAAGCACCTTGGCCTCGTTGCAGGCCTGTTACTTACATTTACGTACATGTGCAATCCATTAAATAAATTATAAACTATACTATAAAATGTTACTGTATATTGCAGACTAGGATATAGTATGATATAGTATAATGATGTATCATGCACTACCCGACCTGGCAGGTAGTAATGAGCTGGTGTTCAGATATGTTCGGATATGTTCAGATTTGCGTTCCAGACGTCGAGTGATCACCATTGCGCACCAGCAAACGCAGTGCCGCTGATATCCGCTGATGTTGTATTTCAATGTATTTCATATGTATTTCATTTGTGTTTTCCATTGTTTTCCTGTCTCTCCCTATAGGTCCTACGTTTCAAATTCGTGCATCACTTCTGAGTTGGACCTTTCGGGGCCGAGGTAAGCAAAGCCGGTTTCTACGGCGGCTCAATCGTTTCTTGGTACACAGATACTGCCAATTAGATCCAATTATGTGCTTCAAAATGAATCCTAGAATCATCCGAATCCTATTCAATGTGAACAGTCCTGAGTTTAGAAACTGAGATTGCTTCACATCTTCCACATACCAGCAGCCAATAGTGATTTCTGAGACAAGATCAATATGGCCTGCGAGTGTCTACGCCTGGTCTCGCGTTCCCCCAATCAACATGGTCAAAAACCAAGCATGCAGAACATACGATGTGCTCGGCACTGCCATACCAGTAAGTGTGACCTGCACAATTGCATCAATTTGGACCAATTCATTTAACACAGTGAATGTCAGGCATCATTGATAAAGCTGGCAACTTGGATGCAACAGATGCAACAAATGTTCCTGATATTTCCTGCTTGCGGAGACAGTGCCAGAGGATGGCAGCATTATCTACCCTGCGTCGCCTTTTTCGCGGGAATCTGGCCAACGTAAGTGTGCAGGTACGGACGTGTTCTGCATTTGAGAGCAATTTAGGCTTGTCATGGTTTATCGATTTATTTATGATTATTTGACAACGGGTGAGATTGAGGAGATGAAAGTCGTGCGCCATGCAGTCATGATAGACAGTACTAGTAGCATGTCGCCTCAACTATGTTTGGTAGTTCTTGACTCAAAACTTTAATTATCTTTAATTGCCTTTATTGTCAACGCACCAAGACCCTTTTTCAGTACCACCCTTTAGGAGAAACAAGGGAGTCGGTCAAGACTATGACTATAATACTTTCAGGTCTAGACAAGGATTTACTTGCAATACCAGTAGTACCGCAATCCCCTACCCTCTTAAAAATGTAATTTGAGGGGGGGTAGTCGTATTGAAATTTCAATTACAAATTACATTTTTGAAGTATGTTTTCTCAATGATCAATATTCCTCGTCATTCAATATCATTGGCCAGCAAACGAAAATTAAATACTTGCGCTTAGCGCCGGGGGAGCTAAGGACATGTTGGACTGCAGCAGCACATATTTAGGGGTGGCATCCCTCCAAAAATTGCGCTGCCGTCATCATACTTGCGCTTAGCTCCTCCGGAGCTAAGCGCAAGTATTTTCTAACCAGTGCTAAGACTGCTAAGAGATATCTATTTGTAATTGTTTTGGCATGTATATATATATATATATACATATATAATATACATATATATATATATATACGCACAAGACGCATGGTTCGCCGTCGGCAAACCTTGATTGAGAGTCGAAATGAAGTTCAAAATCAAGCTGTCACATTCAATGTTAGATTCAGGTTGCAAATGCTGCACATGTTTTCCTCACTCGTCGTGCAAC
>BGPT01002426.1:26984-60864 GCA_003297045.1 Symbiodinium sp. clade C Y103 | reverse complement strand
GTCGTGCAACCAGGACTGCATTTCAGGTTTGAAGCAATCGCGCGGTGCCATTTTTAGGACACCTGAAGAGAGGTCCCGGCGAAATTCTGCCATGGCCTCGACCACAGTCACCAAGCCAGGTTTCCTGTGCAAGGCANGAACTTAGCGAAGAGTGAAGGACGCACAAAAGAAGACGGAAGTACCTTGTTTACCGACGGCGAACCACGCGTGTTGTGGGTATATATATATATATATATATATATTAGATAATGCTTTATGCATGATTATATGATGGTTTCAAAGAAAAAAATGTAATTCGAAAGGTTGGTTTCCCCCCCCGTCCCCCCCCCTCTATGGGGGTAGGGACCGCACAAGGCGGTGGCGGAAGTTTCAAAAATAGGAAACCTATAGGAGAGGTTCGTTGCTGTGACTGATGGATGGCAGAGCAAACCCACTGATGGACCGACAAGTGGTTGGAGGCAGCGCANAAAAATAGGAAACCTATAGGAGAGGTTCGTTGCTGTGACTGATGGATGGCAGAGCAAACCCACTGATGGACCGACAAGTGGTTGGAGGCAGCGCAGTGTGATTGTAATGTAGTGTAGTTGTAGTTGTGCTTGTAGTTGTAGATGTAGTTGTGGTTGTAGTTGTAGTTGTAATGTAGTTGTAGTTATAGTTGTATTTGTAGTGCCGCGCAGTGTAGCTGTAGTGGTTAGCGTGGTTGTAGTTGTAGTTGTTGTGGCTGTAGTTGTTGTAGTTGCTGTAGTTGTTGTAGTTGTAGCTGTCATGTAGTTGAAGTTGTAGTTGACGGCGTTGTTGTTGTTGTTGTTGTTGTTGTTGTTGTTGTTGTTGTTGCTGTTGTTGTTGTTGTCATGTAGTTAAAGTTGTAGTTGTAGTTGTTGTTGTAGTAGTTGTAGCTGTCATGTCGTTGAAGTTGTAGTTGTTGTAGTTGTAGTTGCAGTTGTAGTTTTGTAGGTGTAGTTGTAGTTGTAGTGTAACATTCCGAAACGAAGCAATTCTGCGGGACTTCCTCCATTTTGGAAGTTGACAACATCAAAAACAAAGCAATTTTGCGAGGCTTCCTTCAAAAATGGAAAGTTGACTGTGCAGCTGACGGCCTCGTACCAATGCGTTTTGCGATTTTTCCATGCCATTGCCATGTCTCTAAAGTATTGCGCCTGCCACGAAAAAGTGAAGCCAAGTCATACAAAGTGCTGCACCTGTCACGCAAAATGACTTTAGCAAACCTGAAGATTTGATGTTCCAGAATGCAACCCCTCTCAGGAAATCAGCGCCCTGACCTCTTAACATGTTTGCTTGAAGTGTCTCTTGCACTGCGCCTGCCACGAAAAATGCATCTGTGCAGATCCTCTTCAANCTCAGGAAATCAGCGCCCTGACCTCTTAACATGTTTGCTTGAAGTGTCTCTTGCACTGCGCCTGCCACGAAAAATGCATCTGTGCAGATCCTCTTCAAATGTCCCACGCCTTCCATCGTTTTAGAAAATGCTACAAAACCCACACGTTTAGCTCACTTTTGACAAGGTGCGGAATCCCTTGCGCCTGCCACACAAAACGAAGTCTGGACGTCCAAAAGTGCTCCGAACGTGTGGTGTTTTTAACATGTTCACTTCCAAATGTGCTTCGCGCCACAGCGCCGTGCACTCTTTCGACATCTCAACTTCCAAAAGTTGTCCGAACATGGTGTGTTTTGACACTTTTTACTTCAAAATGTGCTTCGCGCCACAGCGCCGTGCACTTTTTCCACATCTCAACTTCCAAAAGTGCTCCGAGAATGGTGTGCTTTGACACTTTTGACTTCGACGCGCGCTTCGCGCCACAACGGCGTGCACTTTTTCCACATCTCAACTTCCAAAAGTGCTCCGAGACCGTCAGTTTTTAACGCCTTTTGCTTCCAAGCGCGCTTCGCGCCACAACGGCGTGCAATTTCTCATCTCTCATCTGCCGAGATGTCTCCGCACCCGCCGCTTTAGCGGGCCTACTTTTCGACCCTCCGGAGCCACAAAACAGTGGAAAAACAATGTGTTCCGCGACTTTCCTACCTTTTCGCGCACCTGCATGTGCTCCACTTCTGACTTTTTTCCTATCCGATCGTCTCTCTTTTAACTTTCTTCCTGGCTGTGCTTTTCCATCTGTCCATATTGTCGGAAGGTTTAGCTTCTAAATTTCTTTCGATTATTGCACCTGACAAGATTCGGGACACGCAATACTGCACAAGTGTAGACTCTGGTCTTGAAATCAAGTGGGCAGGAGCAACTGCAAGGGCAAATAGGCACAAATAAAGCCTCGTAAATGTAAATTACTAAACTACTTTGATTTGCACAGCCCTTGAAAGCTTTGTCGACCATGAATCGCAGCACTAAAAGAGCCACTAGGTGAGATATCAGCTCAACATCAACTCAACGGCAAACATCCTCAATATCCCTCAATTCAGAATAATTCACCGAAGAGTGGCAAAAAAATTGCAAACATATTTTTTATTTGTCGGGAATTGTTTGGAATATGTTAGATCCACGGAGATTCACTGTGCCAGAGTTCCAAGTTGTTCCAAGGCATCAAGATAGTTTTCATGGCGCGCAGTTTGCCTATTCTGCCGGCAGAAGTCTTTGACTATGCATGTGCAATGACCACCTTGGTCGCTTAGCTGCATCCAAGTCTTGCTGGGCACGCCTTGGTGGTGAAACATATGAAATGCAGACTGGCTGATTTGTGGATACAATTGATGATATTGATACTGGACCTTGAAAGATATTGCTCAGATTTGCAACTACAGCGCCTGGATGTTATTTGTGTTTATTTTTTGTACGAAGCACGCTGACGAAAAACAACAAAAGTAGTGCCCGGTTGAGTCACATCCTCTTATGCCTGAATGCAGTCCCAAGGGGCAAGGATTTATGCAAAGGGAACCCATTTCTTGGGGCGCAGGTGGAACTCTACCTCTACTTTGCACTGGTTTGACATGGTAAGCCTCTTTTTGTGCCCATACTTGAGCCCAATCACCTCAGTGGTGGTTTGATGAGGTAACGGATTAGTACTCTTTGCTGTTTGAACCAAAGTTCGGATTTTGAAGCAAGTCTTGGACTTCATGATTTTGCCCATTGCCAATACTTTCGGATCAGGCCGTGCATGAGTATGCAATTGGATGCATAGGCCAGGGAATTACTGGGTCGGATGTGGTGCAGGTTCAGACCCCACAAGTGCTGGCCATTGATGACCCTTGGTGCACCTGGTGGAAATGTGAAAATATTGTGTCAACATGTTCGACACCAACCCTGACGTTTGCCCGCCGCGGATCCCGCATATCCTTTGACATGCTCAAATCCCTGCGTAGGGCCAGCGTTTTTTACTTTCCAAAACCTAGAACCCCAAAACGCTAAACCCTAAACCCTAAATTAAAACCCTAAATCCTGTAATGAAAACCCAAAGTCCAAATAGCTGCGTATAGCCAGTGCTTTCATTCATCCTCTGGTGACAAGTACTGTATATGATATTGTTTGGGTGTGTTATTTGGGGGGTCGGGAAACGTCCGGGTTGGAGGGAACATGTTTCAACCTGTTTCAACCACTTAAACAGATTGGACTTGGCTTGGAACATGTTTTGACAGCAAAAGACATGGGAGTGACTTAGTGACTGATGTGACTGTTATGGCTTCAGATTTCTCCAGATGGCTACAGGCTCCGCTGTCCCAGTGGCATTTTGGACCTTCAGCACAGCGCAGGATCAGATCGGATGGGTTTGGACTGTGACAGCTTTCTTCATGGTAGTTGTGCCATAGTTTGTCATCATTGTTGAGAGACTTGAAATTTCATGAAATGGGAAATTATTGCGTTTGATTTCAAGGTGAATCCAGAGAACTAAGCAAATATGTCGATTCTGGCAAGTTCTGGCTTGCGGTATTGGGCATAATGTCATATTTTTTGTCGTTGGATTCTTGCCCCGCAGAATGGCAGAGGTTGCGTTTATAGATAGATGAACACGTCAATAAAATTCACAGTATTCAAAATATAATATAACATAATATAACAATATATGTATATGTATAATATATATGTATACAACTATGTGTTACTATGTGTTACTGTCAATATGTGGGAGTCAGTGTGAGTGTTTGCTCTATACGGCACCCATCCCTTTGGACAAGACCAGTTGCCAGAGCCAGGCCTCGAATCTCGTGGGACCAGAACGGTCTAGGGCAAGCCATGTCGCACTGACTCTCGATTGAGTATGCTCTGTGTGTGAGCCCTATCCGGCGGGTTTCCATATTGATGGAATAGGATGTTTCGTTATTCTTCATCACTCAACTGGAATCATTCATGTTCACTAGAGGGCTGACCTCCAAAGCAAGCTTCTTGTGTTTGAGCTGAGGATTCTGTTGAACGTGGGCTGCTTGGTTTTGCTGACCTTTGTCTTGGTGCATGTCATCCAAAGTCATGAACAGGAGATCCACTTTTGTGTCATCCATTCAAGTTAAGCAGTTCGCGGTGGAGCGGCTTATCAAAATCAAACCAGCGAATGAAACCTTGCAAAATGGTGCTGCAGATTGCGGAAGTTCAGAGGTTGAGCAGCGGTTGAAACGCAACAAGGCCAACGAGTTGAGTGGAGTTTTCATGAGTTTTCCTAGGCACCTTATAAGTGTTCTTCATGATGAACAATCACCATGTTGAAGTGAACAACAGAGAGGTTGCCATTTTGTCTGACCAGTGGGACTCATCACTTTTCTCTCACCATCCATTCCAAACACAGCACCGCCATTTGCATTGTGGAGTCACGAGAGCTGAAGGGTCCCTTGAAGTTCTAGACTCATTCTAGACTCTAGCCAAAGAAATTCATATCGGTTCTACGTTTCAATGCTGTCTCAAACCGAGCAGTTTCACGACATCCGAATTCATCGGAATTCTCACCTTCAGGCATTGTTGCTTTAGGTACAGATCTCTACCTTATTGTCAAGTTACTGGCGGCTACTTGCAGATGACATCAGATTATATAATATTATATATATATATATCTTCAGTCATGGAAGTTGCGTGGAAGTTGCTGCCAGTGTTTTGCTTTTGGCAGGACGCAGCTGAAGAGACCATTGATATCGAGTGGCAAGAGCAGTGGATGGACTGCTGTCGTACAACAGCACCCTTGTTTTGTATTTCAACAAACGTACACAAACAATGAGAAACAAAATTAGACATCCATAGTCAATAGTGGCGCTTTTCCCGCAAGCCCATTGTCAGTCCTGAGATGACATGACAAATTGAACCTGCATCCTGAGATATATGACATGGTCCAATGGTGCTTTCTTTGTCTCTCCATTCCTGGCCTTGCGAGCGTGTTGCGAAGGATGCCAAAATGGAAGTCGCGCACCGTCTTCAAGCGGAGAATTTACAAGTCTTCCGCGAAGGTCGCTTGACAATGAGCTGCATCACGCTGCATCAAGCTGCATCAGTGCAGGTTCATTTTATCTCACTACCGGGTACTACCGTTTCCACATTCCACCTACCTCGGCATTTCTTGACCTTTGATGAACCCGAATTTGTCCAAGCCGATTGCGCTGACATTCTTAAATCCAATGAGGTTGTAACAGAGACTGCCTCTAGAGAATTGCAGTCTTTGATGTGAAGAGGTAAGGAGGTACAAGTATAGTGGTTCTTCGATGTGACGAGTACTCTGAGTACGCTCGATATGATTCAAAAGCTACCATATTCTACATGCTGGATGATTTTCTTGTTTCGCATCATGAAGCCTGAAGTTATTTTCATTCCTTCCACAGTCAGCCTTGCCAAGGTAGAGACTTCACGATCAGAGACAACTCGAACAAACTGTTGCAGCTGTGGGACGATCATGGCATCGTCCCCTTTCTCCTCCGGAAGTGGGACCGCACAGCTGCTATTATCAGCACCAGCTGTTGATTTCTGCGGCACTGAATTGAGATGTTTCTCCATCATGGACAAGAACGTGTCAGAACTCAGGGGCCAAACATTCTAGTCCTGTGCACACACACACACACACATCTTGTGTATCTATGTGTATCTATGATAGGTATGATTTGTGCGATGGGCATAACTTCGATACGTTGCCCATACTGGGGATGGTCATCAATCTATTGACATGGATTTATATTATCTATATAATATATATATATATTCACTTACATATACTTACCCATTATGTATACGTATACATAGATATATGGATTCCCATTCTGATCAGATTCACGATCATCCCACAAAGACTATGACATGTGCTACATAGACGTGTGTAGTTGGAGAGATCATCATGGTAGGTTGTGATGTTTGGTGCATTTTACGCCCCATGGTAGAAGCAATTTGTGAAGCTTTGCGTTGCAGGAGAAGAAGCATGTGCTCACCAAGGAAAACTTCCCGCTGAAGGTTCACGTTCACAAGGCCCATAGTTTCATCCAAGCGACATTTGCAGAGCAAGTCATGGCAAATTCATTTAGCAAAATCTAGAGCGTCTTTTATTTTTCCAAATAATTTTCCAAGTTGTTCTCGACTAAGAACATCTCAGATCCAGCAGAATTGATCAGGAGTCTGGTTGTCCGCATGTGGCCAAATCTTGTTGCATACCAACCTGTCCTGCACAGGAGCCGCCGTTGGTCAATGACTTGATAGCTTCTAGGTTGCATTTTTTCATTTTCTGCGTCGAATCAGTTCTGTGGAGCAATTGGTTGTGGTCGTTGCTCTTTGCAAAATAAGGCACACCAGGCCGGTCGCAGGGTTTTGATTTCTGGTTCAACCCAAAGGTTGCCCATCCCAAATCAAGCACTTGATCTAGTGCAGCTAAGTGTTGCTCGTAGCCTTGCACCACCAAACACTCGTCCTATCTCACTGCTTCGGTGCCATCGTTGTAGATAGCTTGATCGTTTGGTGATTTGCCTTTACCACCGTGTCACCGTGTCACCGTGTCATGGTGCCATCCGTCCACCTTTCAGCTGAGGAGCCGGCCATCCTCGCAGTCAAACGCACCAGTTCCTCCACTGCTCCGACTACAGCTGGTTCCCCTGAGCATTTCTACGCACGTGTTGATAGTGCCGACCACCTGTTGCAGCTGCAGCTCCCCTGATGTGCAAAATTGCGCAAAGCACTTTGTAGACCATGCCCATCCATGCCCACAATGTGAAATGCATTGTGATATATTGTGACATATTGTGATACTTTCAATATCTTTCAATCCTGTGAGTGGATAGACTATGATGAGTTATCAATTTACAGATACAATGAATTGCAACTGATGGACAGGTGGTTAGTCAGATGGATTAGATATAGATGAGGATAGACAGTGACACATACTCATGAACAATGACAAAACATGACAGATATGCCAAATTTTGACGAATAATGACAACTAATTTAATAATGACAACAACTACTAATTCATATGTGCATTTTTTCCACAGACAGAGATGTATAGCTAAGTTTGTAACTAGTCATGTAGCATATTTTGATTCAATACATGGATTCAATATATTCACTTGAATGCAATTGAAAGCAAATTAACTCAACTTAAAATGACGAAAACTAATTCTAAATTATTTTCAACTTAATTGAGTTATATAGATTAAATATTGAACTAAGATAAATTACATTCAAGGATAGATCGGCAGAGACAGAGAGAGAGAGAGAGGAACAGAGAGAGAGAGAGAGAGAGAGATATAGAGATGGATAGATAGATAAATAGGTTGATTGATAGATAGATCTGCAAAGAGGCAGATAGACAGCAAAGAATCACGTTGAGTGGAAACCTAGTCAAATAGTAAAATGCCATGGCCAAAGAAGGGGAGTTCCTGAACGCTGCTCGCCTGTTTGCTGCGCCGTTTTTTCAAGGTGAGCCTCGTTGATACGGATGGCCGCAAAAAAAAAGTAGCTTGTCCGTGTCCACTGACAGAGTTTTCGAAGGGGTTGGAGATTCCGAACCAGTTTCCTACACCCGCATGTGCCGGTTGCATTTGAATGCCCCGCTGATTCATACACTGTCGTGTTTGGAAACCTTTGGTTTGTACAGGCAAGACCATACAAGGCATCGCCAAAGTTTGCCAGTCACACATTTGCGAGTTCGGAGGCAATTTTTTCGTCGTCAAGTCTTGTTCAAACCTCCTTTGTGTGTTGCTGCCTTCAAAAATGACCCCGATGCTTGGAAGTCCAACTGGCCAAAAAAATGTGTTCAAGGCAACTATATAAACAAGAGGCAACATATAACTTGCCAAGGTTCCTTGCAAGTCGTTTAGCACGCTGAAAACCGTTCAAGAAAAAGATTGTGACGAGATGAGCCTCCTAAACAACGGCTGACAAAAATGTTGTAGATGCAACACTTGCTCACTTCTTTCACTAAGTTCGCAGAATACCGGGACCCTTCAACACCATTCCAAGATAGGTGGCTGCTGAACTCGTTTTTCGAACCTGTCTCTCAGCCCTCCTTCAAAAGGATGACGGGACAGTTTTGGCCTTTTTGTTGTGGTGACTCGCGCTAGCCTTGTTGACTGCATCGCTAATGCGAAATAGCAGGCACTATTGGCACGCATGCCGATGAAGTGAGAAGAGGCAAAATCAAAGAATCAGAGATGAACAGTTTGATGAACAGTGGCCTGACATCTCACGACAGCGGCTGCAACATCAGCATGGCCGTGTACACTCCGGAGTCGATCGATTAGCCGCAAGCGCAAAAAACATCGAAATCCAAGCCGTGCTGCTCGCGGCTACCAAATGACATTGATCGAAAGTTGTATCTCATGTTGTTCAGATTGAGACTATGAAAAATTATGAAAAGAGGATATAGACATTCATGCATCATACATTGACATATTCTGATCTATGTATATATAAATATATATATATATATGTATACACATCATACATGTAGTAGATATATGAGCGGAACATTTGCAGGAACGGTATACCACTCTGTGGATGGCCTCTTTGAAGCACCATGTTGCAGGTCCAGCAGAGTGCCAAGGACAGTCTGCAGAATTCCTCACGGCTGTTACTGCAGAAGGGCCCATTGAGGTACAGATGGCATGGTATCATGTGAGGTCAAGTGAGGTCAAGTGAGGTCTAAGTGAGGACTAGGGCTCACAAGAGTTCTGAACAAAGGTGGCCATATCAGAAGTCCAGAAAAAAGGCAGTGTGGAATTGGGTTCATTCCTAGAATTGAGCTTCAGAAAGTGAAAGGGTACGGTTTGAGAGTCAACAGAGGGAGCATGCTCAAGAGTTTTAAAGTGCACGTCCTATCGCCATAGATGAAGGCATGCATAGGTTGCTGCCGCTAGTCCTTGCCAGGTGGCTGCTGGTGCCATGGCTGGTTCTTTTGCTTCCACTCATTGCCTTTTGGCCGCACTTTACATTGGTCGAAAGAATCTCGAAAGTACCAAAGCTTGTAAAAGCCCGAAGAAGGGAAGATTCAACCGAACATTTTGAAACATGTTTAAAAAAGATTCAATTCGAAAGATGGCCTTGATTGTGAACGTTCACCAGGTGGGCTCTGCTATGGGCCCCATGGCCCTACTCGGTGGAGCTGCTCTCACATTGGCCGGGGCGCCTATGGGGTTTCCTGGAGTGGTGCCAGCGCCCAAATCTAGTGAGTCGCACTGGATCGGAACGGTGTTCTCAATGATATCCAAACATGTCCAATGCGCTGCAAGCAGATTCAATTGGGCTCCGGTTGATATCGTTTACTGTAATTGATGCTCCCCTGTACCTCAATAAAAAACATGCTGGCACTGGGATACTTTTTGTGTAAGAGGTCTTTTCTGTTGGAGCGCCTTCCAGTGCACCTCCGAACAGGTTCAAACATCATCAGAAATGTCGAAATCTGTTTTGGGAAAAAGCATTCATTAAAACATTCTGGGTACAGCCAACCGTGTCAAAAAGTGCAAAAACATGCATTTCGAATCCTATAGCGGTTCTTTTCCGAATGTAAAGCGAAAAGTTCTCATTTATCTTTGGGTGCCTAGGAGCGGACCCTTGTTGTCTCGATGCTGCCTAACATCCGTTAGTGTTCGCAAATGTCCGCAGCCGTTGGCAATGAGGAGGTATGGCCGTGCCAATAGGAAAGTCTCAAAGAGTGTCACTTTTGGACCTTTGCTTTACATGTCTAAAGGTCCCTTCGTGTGGCAGACGTGGCACTTGGTGACGGCCAACATGTCGAAAGTGGTTTTTAACTGGCAGGCGCGACGCTTTTGCATTGCCTCTGCAAGTACTTGCTTGGGAGGTCCTGCGTCATTTTTGGTGGCAGGCGCAGTACTTTAGAATCTTTAGACGCGTTGTGCTGGGTGCTTTTGCAAAGCGCATTGTCCGGGCTGCGCCAACGAGCATCAAGTTGCAAATTGTCCGGCAGGCGCCGTATTGCGTGAGGTGTGGAACGGTGCTGAATTTCTCTTTGCATGACAGCATGGCAGGTGCAAGATTTGGAGGAGTTGCAAGGAGTTGCAAGGGTGATGGCGAAATGTGTCCTCCAAATAGGCCCTGCCAGAGTTTCTGACAAGAGTTTCAGAGGGGTGTCTCAGAAGCGCGTCTTCAAAGAGTGTTTCAGGAGTGTCTCAGAAGGGTGTCTTCAAAGAGTGTCTTCACAGGAGTGTCCCAGTTTGATGTGGTTTGAGGAAGTTCCTTGGCCAGAGTTCTGCTTTATTGGGGCTAGGTTTGCAAAGAAAGATCCGAGGGACTTTCGTGGGCACCCTCAAAGAAGATGCTTGGGTCTTACCAAGGGGTCCGGCACGCATGTTGGGGGCATGTCTCAAGTCAATTTCTTGAAACAGCTACTTCAAACAAGGTGAATGCCTATATATATATATACATGATTATATATGTATATGTATGAAAATCAAAATGGACAGCAGTCCCATTTCTTACAAATTGGGGAATGTGTGTGTTTAATCTCAAGGAAAGGGATTTGCCCTTTAGCTTTGGATGGTTTTGGTCCAAATTTTACTTACCGGAAAGTTCAGGGTCCAGGGAGTTCTTGCAGTCAAGTCCAGAGTTGACGATTCCGTCATTTTGCACCAACCACCCAAACCAAAACCGCGATGACGATTTCAGGATTTGTACTGGTACCCACAACTCAACACAAGCCCATTCGCTACATGTGCCATGGTCAGAAGTTGGATTGTACGTGATTGCATGATCACGAAAGCTAGCTTGTGCTAGCTGAAGTTGCTCTTGCTTTAGCAAGGAATAGGCAGGCACCAGGACCGCTGGAAACACTGAAACTTTCAGTGTTAGAACCCCCCCCACCCTGGCAGGCCCGGGCCTGCACTATTGGTTTCCTTCAGGTACAGCATCGTCATCTTCAGTCAACCATCAGCTCTAAAATCATACTCGGCAACTTGCATACTTCCAAATGATCATCATGACATTCCTCATCAACATCATCATCATCATCATCATCATCATCATCATCATCATCACCATCACCATCACCATCACCATCACCATCACCATCACCATCACCATCACCATCATCAGCACCATCATCAGCATCGGCATCAGCATCACCATCATCATCATCATCATCATCATCACCATCATCATCACCATCACCATCATCAGCACCATCATCAGCATCGGCATCATCATCATCATCATCATCATCATCATCATCATCATCATCATCATCACCATCACCATCACCATCACCATCACCATCACCATCACCATCACCATCATNTCATCATCATCATCATCATCATCATCATCATCATCATCATCATCATCACCATCACCATCACCATCACCATCACCATCACCATCACCATCACCATCATCAGCAGCATCACCATCACCATCACCATCACCATCATCAGCACCATCATCAGCATCGGCATCACCATCACCATCAGCATCACCATCACCATCACCATCATCAGCAGCATCATCATCACCATCATCACCATCATCACCATCATCACCATCACCACATATAATATGTTGCGTTCCCTTGAACATCCTGCGTACGCCTAATGCAGATTTGGGCTTCCATTTTGGGGGCGTTTTTGTTGGGATCTTGTTTTTTCTCAGCTCAAAAAGCCTGGCGAGGCGATTGCTGCGACCCAATAGACATTGCAACCCAACAACAGCCCTGCTAGTTTTCGTACCTACCCCTTGACCTCAAATTACCACTAATTTCACAATGGCAATACCATCATTTATTGGGAATTACAGGTTGAATGACCATGACCATAACCGTCTCAAACCCTCATAGCATGGTTTTAGCAGTCATGAAGTCACCAAGGGTCCTGACCTGCAAGTGCAACATTGAGGCATATTGAAATGATAAAGTGCAACCATTTGAAACCGCAATTTGCCTGAGGCGTCCATTGCTTGTCTATCTTTCCTGATAGTTCGCACCTCAGGTCCCCTGTGATCATGTTTGATAGGAGCGGACTCATCCATGCTGAGCTCTTGACTGATGGTAGGACTGTGACGTGTCAGATCAGAGCCATCAATTCCAGGTAAACACAGCATCAGTGCTGGAATAACGTTTCCACAAACTCTGACACCTGATGGTAGATTATACTTGACACTCCTCGTGCTGCACGTCAAAAAACCTGCTTGTTGAACGCACTGCACTTGGGAAGCAAATGACGCGCTCTAGTTTGTGGCTCTACCAAGGCAATTCTGATAGTCATTTTGCAGAGGCGCTGGAGATCCTATACCGCAAAATTGACATCCTTGCAGTGTTGCTACACTTGCAGCTGTTCAGTTTCTCTTCGGCTTGGCTCCCATGTTTACGTCTTGCTCGTTACATAGGTTTGCAGCTGCAAGAAGCATCTTGATGCAGAAGTTCATAGAAATGCACGGATCATGCGTGTCCAGACCACCTGTGACGATTTGTACACGAATGTTGGCGCTACGCTTGTTTCACCACAGGCGCTGCCTGCAC
Source organism: Symbiodinium sp. clade C Y103 (assembly GCA_003297045.1). Taxonomy (NCBI): domain Eukaryota; class Dinophyceae; order Suessiales; family Symbiodiniaceae; genus Cladocopium; species Cladocopium sp. clade C. The sequence continues at coordinate 47,983 of BGPT01002426.1, read as the reverse complement.
TGCACGAGAAAATATCGCCGGCTGTGGCGACTGTCATGCGCTCAATATGCGCTTAATGGCTTGGCATGTGTGCCTTGACGCAAACGCAAAACACTCATACCAGTAGCTACTTTAGCATACTTTAGCAGGTTTGTCCAAGACGTTTTTGGTTTCCTTCAACCGCCACCAATTCGTTCTCATCATTTCTCAGCATGAGAACAAATTACAGAATACGATGCCACTCGTAGAGGGAAAGGTAAACTCAGCAAGACAGGAGCAGCTCCTGTCCCAGACTCCCAACATCAGAAGTTCAGGCGAAGGTTGCAACGACGACCTTCGCAGATCCACGCGGCATTTGGGGACTCTGGGCCGTGCTGTGCGCTTGGACTTGTTGCATCTTGTTGCATTGTAGCAGAGTAAGTTGAGGCAGTAGGATTTGCAACTGTAAGTAAGATTTCAATAGATTTCATATTCCTCCTCCGCAATGTTCACACTATGACATTTCAATACATTTCACAATACCCTGGACACAAGTTTGTTTTATGGGCAAACCGCTGTGGTTGGTGGCCCTCCACAGCGTTGTCATGTGAAAATTCCTCCTGAGCCATGGAATGCGGAGAGGTATTTGCTTGGGCGACGCTGATTCTAGAGACGCTCTGATTGCGTTGTTGCCCTGCAGGCCTGGAGAATCCTGGATATATAGAAAACAAATGAAAACGAGGATCAACAAGGCAAAAAATACCCACACAAACCCCAGCAGGAACCCATCCTTGAGGGCCTGGTTATTTTGAGAGTCACTACATTGTGAAGATCCATTTGGGTGACTGGATGCATGTGCACCATGTCTTGCAGGCATGCTCTGCATGCAACTTGCTACTCCAGCTGGGTGAGCGCAGACGCGTGACCCTACCATGCCTGACTCTTGCAAGTCGAATTGACGTGTTTTTGTTGCGTTAATGCACCCTAACTGCGCAATGCATTGAGTCGCCTACTTAAATTGTCTCACATCTTAGGCGGCCTTTCAAGCAACCATGAAGAACCTACGAAGTTCATCGAAGTTCCAGATTCTACCATGCGACCAAAACTGAATGGATCGTCGTATTTGCGGACTGCCTGAGCAGTCCTCCCCGAAGCCCCAACTTGTTTGAGCCAAAGGTACCCTTCATCTAGCCTGATTTGCCCTGTTTGTCGCTGCAGAGCAGATTCCATAGGCGCTTGGGTGAAGATCGCTGCAACCGTAGAGAAGATATGAGAAGATTGGGTACGAAACGAGTTCGGGAATTTAAGCATCAAACTTTCTTCGCATCAAACAGTGGAGCAGATCATAAGCAGCCCTTTGCACGTGATAAGATTGTCCGTTTGCCGCAGGCAAATTATCTCCGATCACGACCACTTAAATCGCAGAAGAAAACAAGTCATCTGAAATCTAAGTCGACAAATGCAACACTTTGGTTTGAACAAATGGAAGCATAGACTAGTGAATTGTGTATTTTACATACAGCAGAAATATCTCGGTACCAGTTTCCTCTAGAATATCAGTTAGGTTAACCCCGTGCAGAAGGTTGATATTCTAAGAAATCAATAATTCGTAAATCCATTGGGTGACCTTTCGATCATAGCACCAGTTTCTAGAGAAACCAGTTTTGCCGCTCCTTGAGTCGTAAGATACAGGTATTCTGTGGATATTTTGTAATTCAATTTGCAGCACTGCTTCCGGCACCTCTGGGCGTCTGCTCTTGATTTTCTTGTGGTTCCTGATTTTCTAGAGGAGCAATGTTGGGATATTATTTTGTTTAAAATCTTTTACAATCCCCGTTCGGGCGTTTGGACTGAAAACCCAGAGCTGGAGCTGGAGCGCACTCTTTTAGCCTATTTTAGGTTTTGCCATAGTAACTTAGTACCAAAAACCTCAATCGAACTATCCTCCTTGGAATTTCCTTTGCAAAATCAGTGTGGGTAGTCACAGAGTCACAGAGTCCCAGTACTGTGCTCCAAGAGGTGCCTTCCCAGACCTGTAGAAAATGGAGCCCAAGGAAGTTCCACAAAGGTACAAAGGTGTGTTGGCGCATGCTGGCGCAATGCCAATGGTCCAATGGTTTGTATTCAAAACTATTTCTACAGTAAAGGCCTGTGACAAATTGGAAGTATTTGGAGAACGGAAAAAAACAAAAACAGGCGCGTGGTCTACGCGTGGAAATCCCAAACTTTGCCGTGGTCCCCACAGATCCAAAAAGTTGTCAAAAGATGTTAAAATCACGTACACTCAGAAAATGTTAGCTTTTATCGGTCAAAAAATATTTGTTTGGTCTGTGACCATTTGTTGAACCATTTTTGGATTGACTTTGAAAATCGCATGGAGAATGGATTACTTGTACCTGTGTTGGCCGCACCCACCTCGCACTGCATATCTCTTGGGGTTGAAGAGGACCACAGAAAATCCCATTTGACGTCGTTATTGCCAAATTGATCGAATTTGAAGAATCCAATATATTTTTGGATATAGGATTTTTTTTCTGATCTTGTATGGGCGTAGAAAATAGTATAATTATGTGTAATTATGTATAATTAACCCATATTAGACTCATGAAACACAGGCAAAGTCTAAATGGGGAGAAAGCGTGGTTAATGGGGTCGATTTGTGGTCAGCGTGGTCGGGGCAAAACATACAATTTATATATAATTTATGGCAAAGAATAGATTTAGGATTCCTTGGATCTATATTTTTCTATATTTTGATTTATTAATTTTAATTTATCTTTATTAATAATATTTCTCTATTTATTTATATGGCTCTTAAATCGGACTTATAAATATATTGTTTATATAAAAATAAATAAAAATTTTAAGAAAAAAAAAAAAAAAAACTATTTTGAATTGTAGATATTTTATTATTGAAGGTATTATCGTTAGGTTTAAGTCGTATTAAATAATTTGAAATCGTATTATGTTTGTGCGCGCGTAATATTTCGTGTAAATCTTTTTAAATTTTGATAATTTTTTATTTGAGTGGCTATTGATGAGAATGTAATTTTATCGTTGTGCGTAATGTTTTATTGATATAATTTATTTTAAATTTATTTGATATGAATTGCATGTTTACATCTGGTTGGGGCCGCTGTGTTGGAGCTTGGATTGAGTGCTCGTTGCGTCGTAAAGCGATGCCGAGCTGTGGGCGGGTTCGAATCCTGTCCGAGATTCTCCTTCTCTCTTTGATTTATTTGCAAATGATTTCCTCTAATTTATTTTATTTCGAAGGTTTTTTCTCCTTTAAAGAAGGTTGTTTTTCGCTCCGGAATAATTACGAAAATAAATGAATTGAAGGTTATGTCGATTGGATTTTTTATGATGATGCTATTATTATATATCGAGGATTTTCTTCTTGTTAGTTTTTGTTGGCGGGTATTTCCTGCTGCTGCTGGGTTTTGCCTGCTTCTGCTGGATTTTGCTTGCTACTGCGTTCTTCTGCTCGGTTCTGTACTATTACTACTGGGTTTTGCTTGCCGCTTCTGGGTTGTGCCTTCTGCTGCTGGATTCTGCTTGTTACAATTGGGTTCTGCCTGCTGCTGCTCTTTGGGGCTTGCTGCTGCCGGATTTTGCCTGCTTTTAATGGATTCTGTTTTTATTATTTTCTATTGCCTGGGCCTGCTGCTGTGGTTGGGTTCTCCTTGCAGCTCCCTGGTGCTGTTGGGTTCTACTTGCTGCTCCCTGTTGTTGTTGGGTTCTGCCTGCTGCTGTTGGATTCCTGCTGCTGTTGGCTTCTGCCTGCTGCTGCTGGGTTCTGCCTGTTGTTGCTGGGTTCTGCCTTCTGCTGCTTGGTTTTGCCTATTGCCTTCTTCTGCTCGGTTCTGCTTCCTGTTGCTCGGTCCTGCTTGCTGCTGTTGGGTTTTACCTGCTGCGGCTGGGTTCTGCTTGCTGCTGCTGGGTCCTGCTTGCAGCTGCTGGGTTCTGCCTTCTGCTGCTTGGTTCTGCCTGCTGCTATTGGGTTCTGCTTGTTGTTGCGTTACTTGCTGCTGTTGGGTTCTGCTTGTTGCTGCTTGGTCCTGCTTGCTTCTGCTCGATTTTGTTTGTTGCTGCCTTCTGCTGCCCGGGTATGCCGCTGTGGCTGGGTTTTGCCTGCTGCTGACTTCTATTGCTCGGTTTTGCTTGCTGCTGTGGGATTTGCCTGCTGCTGCTGGGTTCTGCCTATTGTTTTATTTGCTTCTTTCTGCTGCTCGGTTCTGCCTGCTATTATTGGGTTCTGCCTGGTGCTGCTTTGCTGCTGTTGGGTTCTGCATGCTGCTTTTGGTTCCTGTCTGCTGCCTTCTGTTGCCCGGGCTTGTTGCTGTCGTTGGGTTCTGCCTACTGTTGCTGCTGGGTTCTGCCTCCTGCTGCTGGGTGCTGCATGCTCCTATCGGGTTCTGCTGGATTTTGATGCTGCTGTCAAAAGAGCGGGGGCCAAAGTTGGGGGGATATTTGGGTATTTGTAATTGTTTTCTTGGCGTGATGCGGATTATATTATTAGAAAAAGGAGCCTCGATCGTCTTGTTTGCTTGTTTGGCACTTACCCACCCAGTGGTGGTAGACTAGAATTTCAATTTTTTTCCGACAAAATGAAATATTCCTACTATAAGCATGGGCAAGAACACCTAGACGCACCTTAGTCGTGTGCATAGAATTCCACGCAAGAACCATATTTCTACAATACGAGGCCCGCATTTCGATTCCCACATATCAAGACGCAAAACTACAAAGAGAAAAAAGGATGGAATAGACGTTCAACACGGGCAACAATCAATCGCAAGGCGATATGGACAACCGTGTGCCAATGGAATTCGTGATTTCAATCTATTGGCATGAAAACGGATCCCGTCGCTCAATTTCTGGGATTTGTGATTATTCCGGACAAAGGTGGAAGTCCTTGGATGTCCTGTGCCCTGGTGATTCTTTAAGAAATCCTATAAAAATATACATAAAAATGGGTTAATGTTTTAGTGCGCGCAATATTTTCTTATTTTTTTGATATATATAACCGTTCCCTGAAAGTCGGTGTGCCATGGGGATTTTGACATGTTGATATGATTTTTGCCTTATTGATATGATTTTCTTCCAATTCGCTCTGCCATGGGATTGATCTGATTTCTGCCCAATTGGTTTAAACCCTCTGCTAGTAATTAATTTAAAGAACGAAAAAAATATTTATTATAAAGAAAATAATTTAATTGTAAGGAGATATTTTAATTTCTATAAAATATTAGCATTGGAAATCTTGGATGCATAAATAGATAAAATGCTAAGAATAGAATGTATATATTAATTTTGAATTTTATTTAGGTTTTATTTAAGCAAAGATTTATAAAGTATAATCTTTTTTAATGATTTTTAAGAAAAATATATATTTATTTATTTTCTAATAATTGAAAATTATTTTTTGCTATATCAATGCGACGGTCCAGATTATATCCCGATAGATTCATATGAGAAATAGTTACATGAAGGCAATGCATATCAGATTTAGCCTCAATACGGATACCATCAGATTTGAAAAATGTGATATTCCACTTGAAGAAATTGAAATTTATCCCGTGGAATTCCATCCCATACAAGCTACCTGCATCAGCTACCCTTGATAAAAATTCTTGCAAATGAGTGTCGGCAATAGTGAATAGCTAGGTGTTGTCGGCATAAATAATAGCAGCAAGGTCTCCACGAATATAAGCAGAAGCAATTGGAGCCTCCAAATTTGCTACAGCATCAAGCATGAGCATTATCATCAAAATGATAGATAAAAGCGGGTTCCGGATATACCCTTGAGAAATACCTGATATTGGGATTTATTGGCGGATTTCGAATCACAATCAATAATATAGAATTCTCGTCGCATTATCATGCCAGCTACAAGTCCGACAATTTTGGAGGGTAATCCGAAATGACGAAATATATCTAATAAATTTCATATATATATATATATATAATCGAAAATTTTCTTCCTCTCCAGGGCAAACAATCTTTGAATCTTTGAAAAGGAAAGAAAAATTTGGATCTATTTATTTAAAATGACAAAAAATGGATAAATTATTTAGCTGCAAAAAGGGTGCTTTAGATAGGATTGGGAAATTGAAAGTTACGGTAGAGGTAGATTTAAAAAGATATGAATTTCATTAAAAAAATATTTGAAATATATCTTAAATATATTTGAAATTAGTTGGATACAGAAATAATTTTTATTTTTTCATACAATTTAATTTTGGAAAGAGAAATGAATTTCTTTATTTTAATTATAATTCTATTTAAATCCAATTGAAGTTTCTAAATGATTTTCTTATCAATATTTTTTTAATATTATTTCCCAATAGAATTTCAAATTAGAATTATTTTCCAATTAATTTTCAATAAAATTAAAAATAGGAAATATATCCGACATCAATTTTCTCATATATTCTAATTATAATTAGTTAAATCCATATATGAAAAATAGAAACTAATTTGAAATTTGAAAGGAATCCAATTTGGGAGGGTTTTGACAGGCCTATTTCTTATTGAAAAATATTGAATAATATAATCCTTCCTTTCCCCTGATTATAATTGAAAATATATATGGAATTCCTCAAAAATTTGAAATTTCTTTGAAATTCCTAGAAAAAAAAAAATTGAACGGAATTTAATATTACTAAATCTGAATATATTTTTTTTACTATATTCAATTTGAGTCCTTGGATTAGCTTCGTAATATTCATTGCATATATGGTTCCAGAATCGGAGAAATCTGGTTCCAAATTTATATATATAATTTATATCTATTTTTGAATTTGTATTTATTCATAATAATAATAATTGGAATAATAATTAAGATTATAATTAAGAATGAAAATTATTTAAAATTAATTATCTCCATATCTGGAATCGTATTTATGATTCCAGATACAAATATAATTGATTCCGGGAAAATTCTGTTTTCAATTTTCAAATTAAATTAGATTACAATGATTATCCCGGCAAGAGACCCCAAACAATGCGGAAGTGGGAGGATAATATAAGATAATGTATGATAATGCATGACAATGTATGATAATGTTGAAGATGAGGATGGTGATGATGATGATGACGATTATGATGATAATGATGATGATGATAATGATGATGCTGATATTCTTGAGGATGACTATATTATGGATGATGAGATGGAAGATGATGATATTAAGGATGATGATATTGAAGAGGATGAGGATGAGGATGGCAATGCGGAAGGAAAGGTGGATGATGATGATGGTGTCCTGACAAAATCTATGTAGAAGGTGTATTTTAGATGTCTTTTGGCAAGATCTCTTTGTGAGATCTCTGTAGAAATTCTCTAGATAGCTCTCTTGGCAAGATCTAGAAGAAAGATCTCTTGGCAAGATCTCTTTACAAGATCTCTGTAGAAGATTTCTTGGCAAGATTTCTATATGAGATCTCTGTAAAAATTTTCGTGGGAAGATCTATGCAAGAGATCTCTTAGCAAGATCTCTGTAATAGAGACCTATGCAATATCTTTATACAGGATCTCTATAGGAAGTTGTACAAGTTCTCTGGAAGAGGTCCCTTGGCAAGATCCCTGTATGAAATCTCTATAAGAACTTTCTTGGGAAGATCTATGCCAGAGACCTCTTGGTAAGATCTCTACAATAGAGATTTATGAAATATCTCTGTGAAAGATCTCCGACAGAGGTGTTTTGGCAAGATCTCTGTACAGGATATAAGGGGTTTCTTGACACGATCTTTATATGAAATCTCTGTAGAAGCTCTCTATAGCAATTCTCTTGGCAAGATCTATGCAAGAGACCTCTTAGCAAGATCTCTGTAGAAGATTTCTATAAGAGATTTCTTGGCAAGATCTCTGTATGAGATCTCTATAAGAGCTCTCTTGGCAAGATCTCTACAAGAGAGATCTATGCAATTTCTCTGCGCAAGATCTTCATAAGCTTGACAAAATCTCTTTACAAGATCTCTCCAACGGATTTTTCATTAAGAAATTACGAAATCGTAATTTTACCTCAATTTTTGAGATTCGACCTACATTTCGTGCGCAAGGATTGGATTTGAAGTTACATAATTATAATTTTACCTCATTTTTTTCGACTCAAAGCTCATTTCGTGAGAAAGGGTTGCACCTGAAGTTGCAAAAATATAGTTTTACTTCAACTTTTGAAGTTCGACGTCCATTTCGTACGAAAGGATTGCATCTAAAATTACATAATTCGTACCGCGCCACAGCGAGAGCAATCCGATGCGCGCAAAATGACGAGAGGGTCATACGGACCCACATGAAATTTTCATAAATCACTGCGCATACCACGGAAAACGAAGATTGAAAATATCAAAACGATATATGGGTCTCAACCACTTTTTTATCGAGGTCCACGAAATCCTGCGCCTGCCAAAAAAAATCAACCCAAAATCAGCAGACAATAATTTTATAATATATGACTTTCGACTCTTTAACAATGGCATCCAAATTCACCAAATAACGCCTGCCACGAAAAATAACCTTCGAAAGGACCTCTCATTTTGATTCACGCCTGTCAAAATTTGACCAATGTTTAGAAAATCCCATGCCTACCATTTTAAGCAGCATTATTTGTCCTGTGCCTACCACGGAAAATAATATTTCAAGCCTCCAAACATCCCCCATAACCCACGCCTGCCCCACGAAATAGATATAGGTCAAAAAAATAAATACGATGCGTAAATAAAACGACGCCTTTCGATATACGATGCCTTTCGATATACGACGCAAATGCGCGCGAGCCTACGTAATCAAAATGCGCCTAGATATCTCAAAAGCTCAAAAGCGGATTTTCAAACAAAAAATTAAAAAAAAAACTACATAGACCAAATTCGACCACGGTTCGAAAATAACACTTTACGCAAGCCTATGCAATCAAAAACAAAATAATATAGTAAAATTTATGAAAATTAATAGGAAAAATATCGCGTTCCTCGACCACAATAAGCCTTAATATTCATCGTAAAAAGCCTCTCAATATAAATATATTATTTAGAAAAGCAAATATGTTCTTCGAATATTTTCCCGCAAACGAATTTATTTAATATATAATATAATATAAATTCAATTATTTTACTAATAAAATTTTCTAATAAAGAAAACAAAGAAAAAATAAATCTAATAAAATCTAAAAACCGTGGATTTATAAATTTCATCAGAGTTATCCTTTGCTATTCTTCCGCTTAAAATTTTATTTATCATTTTCTTTAATATATATTCTAATATTTTCTCTACCATATCTTTTAATATTTTTTTCATATTATTTGCTTCTTTATAATTCTTTTAAATATAATTCTTTCACCCACAATTCTTTCCCCCACAATTTTATCACACAAAGATACACACACACACAATACTTTCATATGCAATTCTCTAAACGATTGCCACTCACAAATCTTTCATATGCAATATACCCGCCCAAATAATTTTATTATATACAGTATTTTCACGCAATTTTTTCCGACAAAATATTATCTCACCCAATCTTCTCCCATACAATAATCTTATTCACAATCCTTTCTCATTAAACTTGCTCAATTTTATCATATACAATATTGTTTCATGTAATTTTCTCCCATATAATATTATTATATACAACCTTTTTCACACTCAATTTTATCCCACACCACTTTCACATACAATTCTTTCATATACAATATTGTCACACACAATTTTCTCACATACAATATTATCGCATATAACCCTTCCACACGCAACTTTGTCACACACGCGCAGCACTTTCTCACAGAACTCTTTAACGCATTATCACACACAAATCTTTCACACACAGCACATCCACCCACGACTTTATCACACACAACACTTTCACACAACCCTTTCACACACAACATTGTCACATACAATTTTTCTCACATACAACATTGTCACACACAATTTTCTCACACCCAATATTCTCTTACACCACTCTTTCACACACAACTCTTTCACACGCAACTTTGCAACACACACACACACAGCACTTTTACACGCATCCTTGTCACACAAAACTCTTTCACACACAACCTGGTCACACACAGCACTTTCACACAAATTCTTTCACATACAACCTTGTCCACGCAACTCTTTCACACACAACCTTGTCATACACACAACTCTTTGACACACAACCTGGTCACACACAGCACTTTCACACACAGCTCTTTCACACACAATCTTGTCACGCACAACTCTGTCACACACAACGCTTTGACACATAACTTTGTCCCGCACAGCACTGTCACACAAAAGTTATTGAACACAATCTTTCTTCCACCATGTCCTTTCTCTTTCCTACATTTACCATCTCATTTTCACATCTGTTTCGTGCTTCTTGTAAGAAGTTGACTTGTGGGGTTATCCGATCCTTTAATTCTAATTCCATATAATTCTTTTTTTTCTTTTTAATATTATATATTGGGAAAATAAATATCATTTTCTATATATATGTATAGTTCAAAAGTCAGTATTTCAGAATATATACAGTATTTAGTAAATTAATTAATATATAAATCTATACGAATTTCTTTAAATAATTCATTATTTTTGTCTTATATGATATTATATAGATATATTCATATATTTATATATTCATATATATATATAGGTATTCATATATATATATATATATATGTATTCATATATATCTATATGAATATATATATATATATGAATATTCTTATATATATATATTCATATATACAAGTAAACATACATACAAAATCATACAGCCTACATACAAACAAACAGACAGACAGGCCAACCGATGGACGGACGGGCTGGCGGATGGAGGAACGAATGGACGGAGAAAGAGAAAGAGAGAGATAGATAAACAGACAAAGAGAGAGAGGGAGAGAAATAGGGACACAGGAACACAGAGACACCTGGACACAGGGACACAGGGACACAGGGACACGCACGCAGAGATGCTCAGACCAAGACAAACAAACACAAAGGAAGAGCGAGGAAGAGGTTGAGGAACAGACAGACAAACAAACAAACAGACAGACAGACAGACAGGCAGGCAGACAGACAGACAAACAGCCGGCCAGCCAGCCGGCCAGCCAGCCGGGCGGGCGGGCAGCAGGCAGGCAGGAGAAGCAGACAAGCAAAAAGGCAGACAGGCAGACAGGCACACAGGCAGACAAGCAGACAGGCAGACAGGTAAACAAGCAGACACGCAGACAGGTAAACAGGCAGACACGCAGACAAGCACACAAACAAATAGGCAGATAGGCAGACAAGGAGACAGAGGCAGAGAGGCAAAGAGGCAGACAGGCAGCAGGCATACAGGCAGGCAAACAAGCAGACAGGCAGACAGGAAGACAGGCAGACAGGCAGATAGACAGACAGACACAGCGAGACAGAGAGACAGAGAGACAGAGAGACAGAGGGACAGAGACACAGAGACAGAGAGACAGAGAGACAGAGAGACAAAGGAAGCAAATAAGAAAAAAAGAAGAAAAAGAAGAAAAAGAAGAGAAAGAAGAAAAGAAGAAAAGAGGAAAAAGAATAAAAAAAAGCAGAGAAATAGGAGACGGAGAACATGAAGAAGAGCCAGAAGAAGAAAAAGAAGTATAGGAAAAAGATTTCTCAGAGAAAAGGCACAAGTAGAGCAAGCAAAATGCATCTGAGGGGGCAAGTAATTTAGAGAAGGGACCGGGTAGCTAAAGGAAGCAGCTCAAAGAAGAGGAAACAAAAGAATTTCCGAGAAGAGCCGGTATTTGCTCCACTGTGGTTGCGCAGCCGCACCTTCGAAACATTTTTTACGCGCGCGGGAGGTGCCAGTGAGTGCCATTGGGCCTACCATTTGACATCGCGCAGAATGCTTGGAAACTTTTCTGGGTGCTGCGCGAGCGCCTGAGGCAAGTCTTTCTTTCCGAGCTTTGAAGGAACAAGTTCAGGATCATGGCGGCTTGGGTCAGCGTAGAAATTGTTTTCCAAAAAGGCAGCCAAATCAGCCTCAGTACGAAATTCTTTGGCGAAATTCGGGCGCCCTTCCACACGGATGAAAATCTTGTGCGCGAGGGCAGCAGGGCCATTGAGCATAAACGAAAAATGCCACGCAATGTGGCTACCGTCCACGGCGCTCAGCTCATGCTCCCAATGCAAGAATCCGTTGTCGCCCGCAAGACTACCAGCGAGCGCTCCCCCTTCGCTGACAAAACCAATAGTTGTTGGAAATGCCAATTGTCCCGGGGTCCTGAGCCACGCAACGCTATAAGCCAAGTCAGTCATGCGGACATTGGCTTTCCAAACGCCTCCGACCGGCTTGCAAGTCTTCAAGGCTTGCAAAACTTTATGGCTCACAATCTCGTCCAAATCCCCTTCTAAGAGCATGTCGTTCTGGTCGTAGTCCCTGTAAGAATTCATCTGTGATCGCAAAGCTTGCCTAGATGGGGCGCAAGGAAAGCAAAAATGGAACCACATCGAAGCCAAAGATTTGCAAAAGACTAGACCTGGGCGAGCCCCAGGAACATCTTTATGCAAAAATTGTCCCTGCTTGAATCAAAATGAATGAAGGCGGTGAAGATCAGAAACCAGATCCAAGGTAACATGAGAAAGCCCCTGCATGAAACGCCTTGTGGAAATAAGAAGAAGAGAACCGGAAAGACATGAGTTTGTGGGCGGGATGTATTATTTATGTGTTTGTTGTTGGTTCCTTTGTTTTTCTGTTGTTTGTTTAGTTGCTTAGTTCACTATGTATGGAACTATTCCAAGACCTGTTTGTAGCGCATCGTTGGGCACATGAAATTTCAGGTACGTTTCAACCAGTCTCTGCCCCGCCCCGAAATTGTAGCACGGTTGTGGTGGAAATGTCCGAACTCACCCACCCAACACCCTCAGATCCAAAATCTTTGACCACGTTTTTGGATTTGCGTGCACCTGCAAGTTTTGCACGCGTTTTGTGCGCGTGTTGCACATTTTTGCACGCTTTTTGCACTCCAGTTCCTGCGCATTTTGTAGGTGGATCTGAAAAATAAGGGAATTTCTGTTCGGCGCGTTTCAGCAACAACAAAATTCAAGTTACAATTTTGACTTGCTAATTTCATGTACGTTTGAAGGTCCAGGCTTGTTATTTGCTTACAAGTTCGTATTCAATTCATATGTTTGTATGTTCGTTCTTTCGTTTGTTCCTTTGTTCGCTTGGTTGCTTGTTTGGTTGGTTGGTTGGTTGGTTGGTTGGTTTTGTTTTGATTTGTTTTCTGTTTGTCTTGTCTTATTTTGTCTTGTTCTTGCTTTAATTCTTTTAATTGTAATTACTCCTGCTCATTCACGTTCAAGCACGCATTCACATGATTCATGTTCACAAATGTATACGTGCGTGGTTGGGACTGTGGGAAATGCACACATATGTGTGTTGCATGTATACATATATATATATATGTGTGTGTGCGCCTGTGCACACTGCTAGGCACATGCAGTTTTCAATGAATGTTTGAGTAAGCAGGGCCACGGCTCCATTCATCAGTCCGGAGTCCGTGGCCAACGAAGCTAATGATGTTTGGAGAGGATAGGCAGTGGAAACGGGAAGAGGCTCAACCCAAGAACCTCCATGCCGAAGTCGTCTCTATGGAATTGAAATTGTCATGTATTTGGAATTGCCTATTTGCTGTCTTTCGGCCGGATTTCTTGAGATTTTGCCAGGCGTCGAGTACCTCAACTTTCACTCCTTTCTTCACATTTTATCATGCAGTGTGTTCTGGGTGCTTAACCTTGGCTTCCCCGTCTTTACGTTTTGACGTGGATGAGAATTATGGCCGGGCATTTTCCCGTGATTAGAGAGGGATGTCGCCAACATCGTGAAGCAGTTTGCATTTCGAATGCAAGGGAGATTGCTTGTCTGGGCGAACATTCTCAGTTCAGCACGTCAATACTGAAAGCCATGAGGCGAAGTAGCCCAATGGGCGAAGCACCCACAATGCCAAAGTAGCCAGAAGGCGAAGTAACATTTACTTTGCTTTGGGCATCAGAAACCCCCCCCCCCGAACCTGCCCACCCCCTCTTTCGGCGTGACCCTGGATACGTGGGTATAGCTGGGCGCACCGTCCGTCTTCACCCCCCTTCTCCTTCTCGTCCTTTTCCTTCCCCCTCTTTCTACCCACCTGTTCCCACCCGCCCACCCCGCTCTCCCCGTCAACCCTTCAAGAAGTGTGTTTGTTCCTCCCCTGTGCTGCCCTGCTTCAATTGTCTCGCTGCCGCGTTTTTGCTGTGTAGCCTCTTTTGCTTTGCGCTGCTTGCTCTTCTGTGTGCCATGGTTGGGTTCCTGTGCGCTTTCTCTCCCCCTCCCTCCCCCCTTTCCTTCCTTTGCTCTGCCTGCTTGTTGTGTGCTCCCTCTGCTTGTTCTCTGCCTTTGTTGTTGTTTTCGTTTTGTTTCCCCGTTGTTTGTTTTGGCTGGCTGTCCCTGTTCCCTCCCTCCTCCCCTTCCCCCTCCTTTTGTGTGTGCTATACCGAATCACAGATTGCTCAAACTCAAAATTTCCCTTGGTTGATGTCCAGTCGGAAATGAACATTTAGTTGTCTCCAAAAACGATTGAAATTTAATTACTTTGTGGGCAATCTGATTCAATGAATTTTCGAGTAAGCAGGGGGCCACGGCTCCATTCATCAGCCCGTGGCCAAAGAAGCTACTGGTGTTGGAGAGGATATACAATCTGATCACCTGCGCGCACTTTTCCCTTGCATAATAATTAGAACTTGGAGGAGGCTCAACCCAAGAACCTCCATGCCAACGTCATCTCCATGGATTTGAAGCTGTCATGTATTTGGAATTGTCTATTTACTGTCTTCAGGTGGGATTTCTTTGCCAGGCGTCGGGTAGCTCAACTTTCACTCCTTTCTTCACATTTTATCTTGCAGTGTGTCTGTGCGCGCTTGCACGTCTATATTATTATTGTCAGTATCCGAGAAATCCAGAAGATCTAATACGCAGTATCCTGAAAAGAGACATACATGTTTCCGCTTCACTGCGCGGCCTGTGCCAGAGAAGAAAACAAAGGAAATTTAGAAGAGAAACTTCTGCGGCAAGGGCATTCCAAAAGCTGAGTGGAGCTGAGCAAAGCTGCGAAGCGCTGAATGGAGCTGCAAAGCTGCGGTATGTTCGAAGAGCTGCGAAGAACTGCGAAGAACTGGCCGAATATACAGCTGCGAAGAGTTGCGAAGAGCTGCGAAAACTTGCATAGGCTTGCAAAGAGCTGCAAAGTCTCCCAGGAAAGCTTGATTTTTCAAAACTTCACCTTATTGAAGGAAGCCTCACGCGAAAGCTTCTTTCTTACAGCGAAGAGCTGAGATGAGCTGAGTATAAAGGCGGCCAAAAGCCTGCGAATTCTCTCAAGAGCTTGGCTTTTCTCAACTCCACTTGCTACTTTTTGAAAGAATCTCGCGCACACCGAGCTGCGAAGAGCTGGGAAGCGATGAGACAAGCTGCGCAAAGAGCTACGAAATCTCTGACAAAAGCACTTAATTAAGAGCGGTTTTTTGAAGGATGTCTCGCACGAAAGGTTCGTTTTCATAAACTTCAAAACCATATTGTTCCAGGAAGTCTCGCGCGACATGTCTTTTTGAGAAATAATAGTGAATGCGCCAAAATATGTTTTGCAGGACAAAATGCGCCTCGCGAGACGGATGGAGCAGGTCTGCCGCACGAGGGCACGAAACGGTTTCAGACAGGCTCGGATCAGGTGCGGATCGGCCGACATTCAAGGGTTTCCCAGTGTCCTCTCGCTAACGTAGTTCTAGTGTGTTTTGCAACCCGCTGCTTCCACTTCGCAGTGGAGCGGCTGCGTCAATGTTGCTCTGCGGTGCTGCTGTGCAAATGGTTCTACATTGTCTTCTGCAATTTGCTGCTTGCAGCCCGCATCAGGCTGGCTGCTTCGATGCCGTTGCATGTTCTTTTGCAATTTTTGGTGCTTGCATATTGCCGCGGTGTGGCTGCGTCAAGGTTGCGATGATGAGTTTTGAATGATTTCTCTCGTTTCTGGCGTTGGTCATGTTCCTTTCAAATTGTCAAAGACCTTGGCAATCGCATCTTTTTTGGCTTTGTCGCCGAGATGCGGTTTGGAGCCGGTTTTTGGCGAGAGAAGAGTTGAGCTGACAAGTGCGGAGATGAGCTGAGAAGGGCGGAAAAGAACTGAGATGAGCTGCGAAGAGCTCAGATGAACTGAGAAGGCCTCAGAAGACATCAGAAGGCATGAGCAGATTTGGAAGAGGAAAGACAGTACGAGGCTCATTTTGGAACACGGGTTTCTATTTTGGAACAAAGTGGTCAAGCTCGATATGGAAAATTTTGCGCTAATCTTAACTAATCTATGTTCTGCCTAAATCCTTTCTTGTACTGTGCGCCCTTGCGTTAACGGGCACTGCGTGGCCCAGCCTCCCAGCACCAGCCCAGCGTCGCACCAGGCCATGAGCCTACCCGGCTGCTCGGGTTGGTTTTTGTTGGTTTAAATTTTATTTCGGGCTGGCTTAGAATTTATGTATGGTTGGCTCAATGTTTGTCTAGAGCAAGCAAGTTTACCGTATATTTAAAGCTTGCTCGGGGTTGATTCAGAATTTGTTTAATGCTTATTCAAGGTTTGCTTGGGCATTCAAAGTTTCTTCCTTTGGAACTTGTTTCTAGGCTGTTTGAAATTTATTTGGGGATGGTTGAAGGTTTACTTCAGGTCGGCTAGGGGTTCTTTAATTAAGGCTGGTTTAGGGCTCACTAAGGTTGGTTTGGTGTTTATTTAGCGCCGGTTCAAGGTTTATTTGAGGTGTGTTTAAGGGCTTGCTTTTAAATTTAATCACGCTTAGTCCAAGGCTTTTGGGGGTTGGTTTGGCGTTTGTTACATCGCTAGCTCATTTTTTCTTGGAATGGTTTAGGGTTTACATAGACCATGGTTTGCTGAATGCTTGTACAAAACCGTTTTAACATATATTTATTCATAACATATTCAAAATCGCTTTAGCGGTTTAGGGTTTGCTTCATTTTATGCAAGGCAGATTCAGGGTTAGCTTCAGGTTTATTTAAGGTTGGCTTTTCGTTTTTGAAGTTGGTTTGGGGCTTGGTTAGAATTGCTTCAAAGTTTATTTGATGCTGTTTTGTAAGGCTGGTTCAATGTCTACTTAAGGTTGGTTTACACTTTATCCAAAATTTGTTTAAGACTAATGTTTGTTTAGAGTTGATATAGATACTTTTTAGGTTTGCTTGAAGGTTTCATGACAGTTGGTTCACAGTTTTTTTGAAAGTAAGGTAACTGCGGAATTGTAGCGTTTAGGGTTTATTTGGGTTTGGCTCGATTTTGTTCACGGTTGGTTTACGGTTTGCCTTGGGTTTCTTTAGTTTTGTTTGATTCTGTGTTTTTAAGAATTGTTTGAAGGTTTTCATGACTGTAGCTGTCACTGTGGTTGCAGTTGTAGTTGGGCTTGTCACAAAAGGCTTTCCCTGTGGTTGTGTTTGCAGCGGTTCGCGCTGGCAAGCACAGTGTGTCAAGCACAGATTTGGTGGGTCCGCGGGCCATTGGTGGGGCGACAAGCACCTCGCCTGACGTGTGATCTTACCAGGCGGGTGGGTGAAGTAGAAAAAGCTGGGGTAAGGTAGCAGAAATGCCCTGGGCTGGGAAACCAAAGAAACCCTTGAAACCTGGGCAGAATGCAAGAACAATGACACCGTAGAAGTTTTGGAAACCACGGAAACCATGGGAAACCATGGGAACCTTGGAAAATGTAGAACCCATAGAAAACATAGGAAACATAGAAAAATAAAAAACCATAGACTAGATACCTTACATGTATCTGAAA
The DNA here is from genome assembly GCA_003297045.1 of Symbiodinium sp. clade C Y103. Classification (NCBI taxonomy): domain Eukaryota; class Dinophyceae; order Suessiales; family Symbiodiniaceae; genus Cladocopium; species Cladocopium sp. clade C. The sequence continues at coordinate 30,207 of BGPT01002426.1, read as the reverse complement.
TCTTCGACTTTGCAAAACGGGTAAAAAGAGCACATTCCAAATTGAGACATATCACGCGTTCCGAAAAGAGACTTTTCTAGAGAAGGTGAGAAAGGTTGAGAAAAGTTCAGAAGGCGTTTGTGCAACGCGCACGGCGTTTCAAAACATCGTATAGGTACATCCTGTTCTTTTTGAGCTTCTTGGGTTTGCAATTTTGAACCTTCCGCCCCCGGCTTGCCCGGGCACTTCTTGTATAACTTAGCTATGCAAAGATATGCCTGACAATAAACTTACAAGACATTTACAGACACCTATCGCGCCTCTGAACCTCCTGTAGCCGATAGCCTCTCACGCCCACAGGGATCGTGACCTGGTGGTATTTGATCTTGTCTTTCCATGGGTCCAGCTGCCCGCTTTTCAGCACCTCGTCGAAACTGTACGGCTTCATCTCTCCTGTGAAGTCCCGATCGCCTTCCACAATGTGAAACTCGGACACCTCCTCGCCCATCTCATAGAATCGGAGCAGCAACTCCTCCGCCTCAGATGCAAAGCTGAACGCAAAGGTGTCAATCACCTTTGCCGGCGACGCCCTCGGACTTAGGGCAACTGCATCCTTCGCTCCATGATCACGAAGCACGAAATCTTGACAGATATCATGGACCGATGGGCTTCCACCTGCAGCAGACGGCTGGTCATCAGGCGCAAAGCCACCTTGGATCAAAGAATTTGGCGCAAGTTTGCTCTGGCCGACTGCAGATTCATTTATCTTGTGGCGGGAAACTTGCAAAGCTGCAGCCACATCGGGGATGCTTTCTGTCCCCGCAGCGTCCAGTTGGCAGTGCTCACTTTCGCTGGAGGGACATGCTCCCTGCCAGGCAGCCACAGCCGCCGAAGAAAGCAAGGCAAGGAAAACACGCGTGGCCATGGGCGATACAGAAATGGAATGTCTAGTATTAGTATTAAGATCCGCTTGCTGTTGGAGACTTGCAGAAGGTACCAGCAATCTGCATGGAGTTCAAGTTCAATTTTTTTCAACGAGACCTTGAGAAAAGCACCAGCACAGGAACGCATGAAAGCACATCATGGAACCTCCACAAGACATGGAAGGACAGCGGTAAAAGCAGCAGGCATGACAAGCAAACACATAGAAAAGACGCAGAAAATTCCAGAATTCCAGGTAAGATCGTGACTTTCCCCTGCCAGAGTCATTGTCACTGCGCATGAGCGACAACTATGCGGTACAGTGTGTGACAAATTTCAGGACATGTATTGGGTGAATCAACACCGGCATCAAATGAGCACCACCAGGAACGCAGAGAATTTGTCTTTCAGATTTCAAATTGAATTTCAAGCTCAACCAATGGCCCGGCCATAGCACACGATCCCACACCAGCAGCGCTGGAGATGATTCGTCCCGTAAAGGGCTGCCCAACCAATTCACCATGCTTCTTGCAGGAAAACAGTTGCGCCTTCCCTCGGCTTGCATGCAAAAACTGGTGAAGTGGCATCTTTCCATATGGTTCGTTCCATCAACACTTCTGCGTTTCATTCAAGAACATAATAAGAATCAACATCACAACTTAAATTGATGTTTGATGACGGATGGAATATGGGAATATGGCTTTTTCAAACCACGGGTTCTACATACTAGACACCGAATGCTCCTCAATTTCCTAATTTCAAGGAAAATTGAAAGAACATTGATTCTGGTAAATGAGATGTTTACATCCGTCGCATTTCAACCCACCATTTACCACCCATAATGGCGAACTCGGATTAGTCTTGAGAAGCGGCTGCTAAAGGAGGCGGTAACGCAAAGAAACGGGATGGCTGCGAGTATTCGAAACTTCTTTTATTCGAGCGCACAGCGCCGGTCAATGCCACTGGGTCTACCACAAGCTTCGAAGGAAAGATGGAAGGATCATGGTGGCTCGGGTCAGCGTATAAACTACTCTTTATGAAAGTTGCCAGTTCATCTTCTGTGCGGAATTCTTTAGCAAAATCCGGGCGACTTTCTGTGCGGATGAAGATTTTGTGCGCAAGGGCAGCAGGGCCATTGAGCATAAACGAAAAATGCCAGGCAATGTGGCTACCGTCCATGGCACTAAGCTCATGATCCCAATGCAAAAATCCTTGATCCTCTGCGAAACTAATGCCAGTCAGCGCTCCCCCTTCGCTGCAAAAGCCAAAAGTTGTCGGATGGGACACATTGCCAGTCGTCCATGCAACGCTATATACCAAGTCAGCCATGCGGACATAGGCTCTCCAAATGCTATTGATTGGCTTGCAAGTCTTTATGGCTTGCAGCAGCTTATGGCTCACAATCTCATCCAAATCTCCTTCCAAGATGACTTCGTTCTTTTCGCAGTCCCTGTGCGAATTCACCTTTGATCGCAAAGCTTGCCTTCGTGGGGCTCAGGAAAACCCAAGACAGGACCACATTGCAAAACAAAGGCATGCCTCCAAAGTTATGAAAAGTATCTAGACCTGGGGGCCCAAGAAAGAATCTAAGCAAAAGGTTCCACGGTTTGGATGAAAACGAGCTATATAAGGCAAAGATCAGAAAACAGCAGGGTGACAAAGATCTGAAATTTAAAACAACTAGTGGAACAAAGGAGGAAAGACGTGCGTTTTCGGCTGAGATGATGTAGCAAGCAGCCGTCACTTGTGACATTCATAGATGGAAACGGGCCGACACCAAAGAACGTTGAACAGTTGAACTGGTTCCTGCTTTTTTGCTTTCAGTGTTCAACCCACATCTTTTTTCAGGATGATTCAATACAGCAGCTTGTATTTTCCAGGGTTTTTACCACGAAACTGAGGGACAGGGCGCGGAGCTACATTAAACTCATTTGTATAATGCACAAAGTAACCATGCACTTGCAGAACACAAACTGATTTCCTTTGTGCGCGAGCCTGAACAAACGCCCGAGGCAACAGTTGCGCAACGGAGCCTACTGTTCATCCTCCAGCATAGTATGATTGTTTCAAAAATACGGAGTTCCGTCACAGATCTAACTCTCAAATTATTGCACTTTAATGAGTGGCACTGCACAAAAGCTCACACAGTTGCAAAGCACCACCCAAAAAAAATAGCAACCTTCTGTTTATGTGAAGTCATGCTGATGTGCAATGCAGTGGAACTGATGTGTCAGGCTGATTTGCGAGGCGGTGATGATGTGAAGTGGTGGAGCTGTGAAACTGATCATGAGGCGAAGTAGCGATGACAATGTAGTCTTGACAT
>BGPT01002425.1:54415-74817 GCA_003297045.1 Symbiodinium sp. clade C Y103 | reverse complement strand
TCGCCATGTCTCACCACACTTCTTTCAGGTAGCGGTGTTCTCACTAATCATGGAGATAGTCCAGCAAAAGAATGATTTCACCATACAAAACAGAGATTTAGTCAAAGGCCATGTTGTATATTTTGACACTTCTTGCAGATGGCTTGCTTGTTTTGTAGGTAAAGCTGCTGCAATTTCATGGAAAACAAAAGATATTCAGCCACCATCAACCCTTATGAAGCGGAGGATACTTGGAGGAACACTTAGGGTACAAATAAGATCAAAAAAGTTAGATGGTCCTCCAAGTAGGCACACATAGATTTCTGCATGTTTTCTGGCTGTAAATCCTAGCACCAAAACATGCCACGCGTGTCTGTATCCCTTCACCGGAGCAATACTCAGTTTCCCAACATCCGTCTCACTTCGGTGGAGACCAGCAATCCAATACTATCGTGCGTGGGCTGAAAGATTCAGATGTAAAACCTTGCGCGGAGCATCACGANACCATGGGGCACGTCTGGCACGATGGCTGTGGTACCCGAAAAAAACGAAGATTCAAACTGCCCATGTTTGGCGTCTCGAAGGGATGATGGTTAACCAATGGAGGGCATGGGGGACCCTATTTTCAGACAAAACCGTGTGGCTTAGGATTTTGTTGGGAGTGGAATCATGCCCGCTTTCACCCCAGATCCACTTGGAGACTCGTCATAGACTTACCTCCCAGTCCCATGGATGACAAAGGTAAAACCACAGGTTCGACCAGCATCAACAATTCAAGTGGACTTTGGTGATGTAAACTGGTGCGAGTATGGTTCCAAATTCGGTTGTCAGTACCAATGAAGCCCCAGAATTTTTCATTATGGGGAGCTGTTCAAGCATCCATGCTGAAGGGAGGTCAATAATTTTGACCCATCTGTTATATTCCCATTGATTCTTGTCAATTCTTCCCATTTCTGGCTNGGAGCTGTTCAAGCATCCATGCTGAAGGGAGGTCAATAATTTTGACCCATCTGTTATATTCCCATTGATTCTTGTCAATTCTTCCCATTTCTGGCTGGTAAATCCCCCATTCTATATATTATCAAACTGTTGCTTCTACTTGCGTGGGTTTGNAATAGCATGTTTATTCATCAGCAACACAGGCAACAGAACCCCTCCGTAAAACTTGGATTTTGCTCAGGGGGGCCCACAAGACAAAACAAAAAAGATTCCCGATTCCCCAGTCCTGCTGAATTCACCAGCCACTCCAGTAGGTGGTCTCATTGAAGAATATCACCAACATGTGTGTTTGTTTCAGAATTTATTCAGATTTTAACAGAAAAGAACACATTCACAAATTCTACAAATTCAACATATCCAGACAAACCACAAGATTTCAGCCGTGAAGGTTTGTTGCAGAACGTCTCAGAAATCACCCACTCAACCCAGGGACACAGCGTGAAGCCCAGCGTTTGATGCGAGCATCCACCAAATCCTGCTGGTGAACAACGGGAGAAACGCGGTGAAGAAACTGTTGGAAAATGGTGGGAACACCAGCAGCACTTGAGGTTTAACCATGAGTGTTCAGCCGCGGTTTTGCCCACGACAAATGTGGATGTAAATGAAATTTGGTGAAAATAAGTGGCGAAAAATGCAAACATATCGCTTCAACCACCATTGTGATCTGACCATCATCAAATGGTATAACTGACTGATTTGGATAATTACAGTAAGTTGGTTACCTGACAATCCTCACGTTCGATACCTGGGATATCACGTGTAGAGTTGACCCGGGCGAACAAGCGCCACGGAGTTGACATCAAAGTCGGGGTGAGGAGGATTCATCCCAGAATTTAACCATTAAAATCATCATCGATATATTAATTGAGGATGATCATGCCTTTGGGGATGAGATTAAGGCAAGAAAGATGACGCTAGGTGCCAGTCAATCCGCACGGTCCAGATAACTATCAAGGAATCAAGNTTGAGGATGATCATGCCTTTGGGGATGAGATTAAGGCAAGAAAGATGACGCTAGGTGCCAGTCAATCCGCACGGTCCAGATAACTATCAAGGAATCAAGGGGTGAATATCCTGCGATACCAGCTATCTTAATGTGAAAGCCCTGCGGTANCACGGTCCAGATAACTATCAAGGAATCAAGGGGTGAATATCCTGCGATACCAGCTATCTTAATGTGAAAGCCCTGCGGTACCATGGGATCCCTGGGGAACCTCCTGAGGTGATAGTCCTTTTCAAAGCTTTCATAAGGCAATCCCCAGCACTCCAAGCCACCCAACCCAGCAGACATGTGGCAATGGATCAAGGATACATCGAAAAAATGGTTCAACTAACTAATTTCGATAANAAGGCAATCCCCAGCACTCCAAGCCACCCAACCCAGCAGACATGTGGCAATGGATCAAGGATACATCGAAAAAATGGTTCAACTAACTAATTTCGATAATAGGTTGGTTTCTGCCAATCCTTAACAATAAGTTCGATGGGATATATATCACATGTAGACAACGGGGCCGGTGCGTACGAACAACCACCATGGAGTTGCCATCAAAAGGGGGGTTGGGGAAGATGATCATCACAGGTTTTAAGCATAGTGAGTAGATGATGTAGATGCCAATGAGGAAGCCATCCCGATCTGTACTTGAGAATCTACGAAAGGAAAGTTTCAGGCAAGAAAAATGATGCTGTAGGTGCGAGTCAATCCGCACGGTCCACACATAAGGTGATCATTTTTTCAACTTTTCATAAGGCAATCCCAGCACTCCAAGCCACCAAAACCACCAGTTCCAAAGTACAGAAACACCTCTGAGACCACCCCAGCAATGGATCAAGTCGTTTGATTCATCGAAAAAAATGGTTCACTGCGAAACATGGCCCGTCAATCTGAGGGTTTGTGNAAACACCTCTGAGACCACCCCAGCAATGGATCAAGTCGTTTGATTCATCGAAAAAAATGGTTCACTGCGAAACATGGCCCGTCAATCTGAGGGTTTGTGGATGAAATCATTCATAGTTTTCGGATCACATCCGATTTGTTGTTGATTCATGAGGTAGTATCCCAATCATTTCCAATCAACCTCTGCCAGAATGATCTTTCGAAACCTTCCCCATGAGCTCCAAAGTCATGCCGTGCTGGAATGTTCATCCTTCACTTCCAGGACTTTGGTTTTCAACCTNCTCTGCCAGAATGATCTTTCGAAACCTTCCCCATGAGCTCCAAAGTCATGCCGTGCTGGAATGTTCATCCTTCACTTCCAGGACTTTGGTTTTCAACCTTTCTGGTTAGCTAAACCACCCCTGTAAGTTGGCAACATCTCCCCTTTTGTCCTTTCAACATGTTTCAACNCTTCACTTCCAGGACTTTGGTTTTCAACCTTTCTGGTTAGCTAAACCACCCCTGTAAGTTGGCAACATCTCCCCTTTTGTCCTTTCAACATGTTTCAACCCCACACCTTTGGTGCAGCATGGACCGCCCCTCCTCCACAAAAGACCTGGTAGATCCCAGCGAAGACCCAAAGGGCGATCACGTATGCCGTAAAAACCTGATGGATTTTCACGCACAATGCCACAGATGTTGATTCATTGACCAACCATAAATGGGATTTTCAATGGGAAAACATGGGATAAATTACCAAGACTTACGATTTCTCATTGGATAATTTGGGGGTAATGTTTGGTCACTGGAGATCATCCCAAATAGGGCGGGAACAGCCGTTTGGGTGCCAGGGCCGCTCGGGTTTTGACTCATGGCCATATTCTGATGCCGCCAACCAGTAAAAGCATGAAACAACAATGACAGTTAACCAAGTCATCAAAACGTGTAAACATGCTCCGGGGGCTTGCAGAACTGGTGGGGAGTTCCGTTTCCCCACCCGTAGAACCGGGGTTTTCCATGGAAGGGCTTGCAAAACCAGGCAGGCCTGCGCAGATTGATCCCCATCCAGCGTCGTTTTTGTTTTGCCGCGGACCCAATGCTGACTGCGAGGCACTCCACATACAGCCGTTACTGAGCAAAGCTTAAAAGAGTCTTTTACAAATGCCTGAGCTGATTTGTGATGCTGGTACTGTCACCAGCATGACTGCCCCACGTCACAACGCTGCCATCTGCTAGAATTGCAGCAAAAGCGGAGCGTGTGGCATGGATCTGCTGAACGTTCTTGAGCTGATTCCTGACTCTGGTGCTGTCGNCTGCCAGAATTGCAGCAAAAGCGAAGTACGTGGCTTGAATCTGCTGAACGTTCTTGAGCTGATCCCTGACTCTGGTGCTGTCGCCACCTTCATCCGGATTGCCCCATGTCACAACGCTGCCATCTGCTAGAATTGCAGCAAAAGCGGAGCGTGTGGCATGGATCTGCTGAACGTTCTTGAGCTGATTCCTGACTCTGGTGCTGTCGCCACCATAAAGCGGATTGCCCCATGTCACTACGCTGCCATCTGCTAGAATTGCAGCAAAAGCAGACTCTGTGGCATGAATTTGCAGAACATGTCTGAGCTGATCCCTGACTCTGGTGCTGTCGCCACCATAAAGCGGATTGCCCCATGTCACTACGCTGCCATCTGCTAGAATTGCAGCAAAAGCAGACTCTGTGGCATGAATNCCTGACTCTGGTGCTGTCGCCACCATAAAGCGGATTGCCCCATGTCACTACGCTGCCATCTGCTAGAATTGCAGCAAAAGCAGACTCTGTGGCATGAATCTGCTGAACGTTCTTGAGATGATCCCTGACCATGGTGCTTTTACCACCACTGAGCGGTTTGCCCCACGTCACAACGCTGCCATCTGCCAGAATTGCAGCAAAAGCGTAGCGTGTGGCATGGATCTGCTGAACGTTCTTGAGCTGATTCCTGACTCTGGTGCTGTCGCCACCAAAGTCTGGTTTGCCCCACGTCACAACGCTGCCATCTGCCAGAATTGCAGCAAAAGCGGAGCCTGTGGCTTGAATCTGCCGAACGTTCTTGAGCTGATCCCTGACTCTGGTGCTGCTGCCCCCGTCGAGTCGACTGCCCCACGTCACTACGCTGCCATCTGCCAGAATTGCAGCAAAAGCGTAGTGTGTGGCATGAATCTGCTGGACATTCTTGAGCTGATCCCTCACTCTGGTGCTGTCGCCCCCGCTGAATGGATTGCCTCATGTCACTATGCTCTCATCTGCCAGAATTGCACCAAAAGCTTCTTCTGTGGCATGAATCTCCTGAACGTTCTTGAGCTGATCCCTGACTCTAGTGCTGTCGCCACCACAATTTGGATAGCCCCATGTGACGACACCACCTCCAGGGCACCACAAAGCCATCGCAGTCCCTGTTGCAGCTGCTTTGAGCTTCTGCACAACAGCAGTGATGCTGTCTCCATCTTTCAGCCCGGATTCTTGAAGAGGTTCTGTTGGATTCAAAAGTCGCCCATCCGGGGCAGCAAGCCTGAGGAAAGCTTGCCCCAAAGACTGCTGCGCCACCATTTTCAAATCCAAAACGGCCAAAACGGTGCCATCCAGTGGAAGCGACAGCAATGCACACCGGCCGCTGGGCAACGACACATTCAGCTGCAGGGTGTTGACTGATTCCTCACTATTGCTGACTGGCGGCACCGCAACCCCCCGAGCCTCACTGCTGAATTTGCGCCGTTTGCTTTCAGGCTCCATAGCGAATTTGGCTATCTCAGCTACTGACATGTAGATGCGATTATCTCGGAAAGCCATTTAAACTTGCACTCATCTATGATGGATGACGTATGATGCCATGCCTTTACAGTGTTTCATTCTCAAGGGATAGAGCATGATCCAACTCCAACACTTTTCTAGGTAATTCCCCTTTGGGTTTTCCATAAAGCACGTTTCGGCACGTTGTCCCCTGAAAACGGCGGCAGGAATTAGACAGCGCTAAAAACCATGATGTCTCCCACAAGGTCACCCCCAATAATTGGGACCTTGCGGATAAAGGGTTATTAAATGTTATTAATAAGTTGTTCACCACCATCAACCCTTCATCAACCCATATGAATCGGGGGATTCTTGGAGAATGACTTAAAGTACCTAGTTAGTAACCATAGCTGCAAGCTATTGATCTATGGGACCACTTAGGACACAAAGAAATGTGGTATGATCCTACAAGCACCCTTATATAGATTTCTTCATGTTTTCCGGTCAAATCTCCTGCTGAGACCTTCATGTTGATTGCTGAAACCGCAATTTGATTGGAAGCACCATGGCATGTTCACTCAGCCATGTCCTTTGTCGTCTCAGCTTCCAGCATCCATCTGTTCGGTGGAGAGCAGCAAGCCAATGGTATCGTGCATAGGCCGCTGAAAGATGTACACCTAACGCATAGCGCCCAAAAGCCCAAAGCCAGGAATGAAGCAGGGGAGCAGCAGCATGGGGCACGCATTATGATGGGTGTGGTACCCAAAGATTGACTTGACGGCCAATTTTGGGCCATTTTTAAAGAGGGTCATGATGTATTATAATGTCCCATGGACGTTTGGGACGAAAACCACCGGTTCAACCACTTGGGTCATGGGATTTCCCAGTTCATGGATTCAGATAATCGCCAAGATGTTGAAGAGTATAACTTGACTCTGTAAAAATCATCAACCAACAGGGGTTTAGCAGCCACTGCTCAAGTGGACTTTGGCTGATGTAAACTAGTGCGGGTATGGTTCAAATTTCGGGTATCAGTAGGGCAAATGCACCCATGGAATTGGTCATTTTGGGGAGATGGTTTTAACCATCCATTCTTGGGAGGTCTATAACAGTTTTGACCCATGCAAAATATTCCCACTGATTCTTGTCAATTCTTCCCACCTCAGTACCATGTCATATCGTATCGTATCATATCACGTCATACCACGTCATATCATATCCATTCATATCTGAGTTCTTCCCATATTGTGAAGGTCGGCTCAAACCTTCTTGCATCGTTCATCCTGCACAGACTTTTGACTTGATGTCGTTGGCCCAACAGTGAAACGCGGTGAAGGATCTGTTGGAAAACTGAACCTGTTAAGTGAGTGCGTCTAAAAATGTGGTATACCCAAAATATCAAGCTGTTTAGATCTGTTTAGTATTATATAAATCATATTAACTGATACTAAATTGGCAAATGATCATTAATATCCCAATGATGGGTGTTTTGAGGATTATTTCAACACAACATAATGGGGAAAATGATGATCCACGATCAAAATTTTGGGGTACTGTATCCGATGTTCAAGCAAACCCTACCTGACCAAACTTGCTACCGGCAAGGCATAAACTCTCACTGTCTTTGGTGAATGGAGCCATAATTCGATAGCAATAGATGGCTCTAAGACATTGCCAAACCATTCAAACTTCGACCAAAAAGTGTCCATTTCCGACCAGACAAAATGACAAGGACACCGAAATTCATCCTTGATACCCCTGATTGTTTCAAAGTTACCATCAAAAATGCCGGAACCGGAAAACGGGGTCCTGCAAGTTTTCTTTTAAAGATCAAGTCTGGAAGAAAAAGCATGGCCAATGGCCAACTTTAGAGACATTGCACGCGATAAATGAATCCCCTTCCCAGTTGATAGTAAATACATCCATTCTATGGTCTCAAAATGTCCCAAGTATATGATTTCATCCCCTACTAAACCATATTATTTCTGGATATTTCTGGAGGGTTTTTGATATCTTTGATATTGGGTGAAGGAATNCAAAATGTCCCAAGTATATGATTTCATCCCCTACTAAACCATATTATTTCTGGATATTTCTGGAGGGTTTTTGATATCTTTGATATTGGGTGAAGGAATTTCTTTGTAGAGCAGCTGACCGCCGTAAGTTTCAAACCGAGGATTACCAACTGGGTGGATCTGAAACCGGAGCCTGTCTCCATAGATGAGGGACCACCCTAAGTTATGGCCATTCAAAAATTGGAAAATGAGTGANCCGAGGATTACCAACTGGGTGGATCTGAAACCGGAGCCTGTCTCCATAGATGAGGGACCACCCTAAGTTATGGCCATTCAAAAATTGGAAAATGAGTGAGTCTGATTTTATGTTTCTGGTGTATACCAGCAATTTATGGAAACTGTCATTGGGAAGACCATCAATGTTTAGTGATAAAAAAAAACGAAATTCATACCATTTCATACCCAACTGGTGATTAAAAACGACCATTTGGGCCTTGCGGGTTGAAGGAAGCACCACCTTCAACTCCAGCGGAACGGCTGTGAGACCTTGGGAAAGCATGGCTACGGATGGTATTTGGGGGTGGGGTTATGAAAATGGCCATGAAAATGGCTATAACCATGGGATTTTAAAGCCCATCAGTTGGGATCTAACATGATAAAATCCGTCTTGACAAGATCCGTCCTGACTCCTGACTGGGACTTCCTTCGAGCTAAAATCTGGACCCTCAAATCATTCAAGACTCAAGACTTAAGTCACGCGAAAAATTGGGAGACCAATGGTGTTAGGATACCCAAATTTTTAGAAACTTCCAGAGATAATAGCATGTTTATTCATCAGCAACACAGGCAACAGAACCCCTCCGTAAAACTTGGATTTTGCTCAGGGGGGCCCACAAGACAAAACAAAAAAGATTCCNAATAGCATGTTTATTCATCAGCAACACAGGCAACAGAACCCCTCCGTAAAACTTGGATTTTGCTCAGGGGGGCCCACAAGACAAAACAAAAAAGATTCCTGATTCCCCAGTCCTGCTGCATTCACCAGCCACTCCAGTAGGTGGTCTCATTGAAGAATATCACCAACATGTCTTTCAGAATCTATTCAAATTTTAATTAACAGAAAAACACATTCACAAATCCTACATAATTCAACACATCCGGACAAACCACACAAATTCAGCCATGAAAAATGACCAGAACTTCTCAGAAATCACCTACTCAACCCAGGGACACAGCGTGAAGCCCGGCGTTTGATGCGAGCATCCACCAAATCCTGCTGGTGAACGACGGGAGAAACGCGGTGAAGGAACTGTTGGAAAATGGTGGGAACACCAGCAGCACTTGAGGTTTAATCAGCAGTTTTTAGTCATGGTTTTGCCCACGACAAATGTGGATGTAAATGAAATTTGGTGAAAATAAGTGGCAAAAATGCAAGAATATCGCTTCAACCACCATTGTGATCTGACCAAATGGTATAACTGACTGATTTGGATAATTACAGTAAGTTGGTTACTGACAATCCTCAACACGTTCGATACCTGGGATATCACGTGTAGAGTTGACCCGGGCGTAGGAACAAGCGCCACGGAGTTGACATCAAAGTCGGGGTGAGGAGGATTCATCCCAGAATTTAACCAGTAAAATCATCATCGATATATTATTTGAGGATGATCATGCCTTTGGGGATGAGATTAAGGCAAGAAAGATGACGCTAGGTGCCAGTCAATCCGCACGGTCCAGATAACTATCAAGGAATCAAGGGGTGAATATCCTGCGATACCAGCTATCTTAATGTGAAAGCCCTGCGGTACCACGGGATCCCTGGGGAAGCTCCTGAGGTGATAGTCCTTTTCAAAGCTTTCACAAGGCAATCCCCAGCACTCCAAGCCACCCAACCCAGCAGACATGTGGCAATGGATCAAGGATACATCGAAAAAATGGTTCAACTAACTAATTTCGATAANAAACACCTCTGAGACCACCCCAGCAATGGATCAAGTCGTTTGATTCATCGAAAAAAATGGTTCACTGCGAAACATGGCCCGTCAATCTGAGGGTTTGTGCATCATTCATAGTTTTTGGATGGCATCCGATTTGTTGATGATGAATGAGGTAGTATCCCAATCATTCCCAATCAATCTCTGCCAGAATGATCTTTCGAAACCTTCCCCATGAGCTCCAAAGTCATGCCGNCTTCACTTCCAGGACTTTGGTTTTCAACCTTTCTGGTTAGCTAAACCACCCCTGTAAGTTGGCAACATCTCCCCTTTTGTCCTTTCAACATGTTTCAACGCCACACCTTTGGTGCAGCGTGGACCGCCCCTCCTCCACAAAAGACCTTGTAGATCCCAGCGAAGACCCAAAGGGCGATCACGTATGCCGCACGCCCTAAAAACCTGAGGGATTTTCACGCACAACGCCACAGATGTTGATTCATTGACCAACCATAAATGGGATTTTCAATGGGAAAACATGGGAAAATTTACCAAACTTACGAATGCTCGTTGGGTAATTTGGGGATTTAACATGATTTAACCATTGTTGTTTCATGGGTTTGATGGAAAAATGAATCCTCGCTGGTGGTGATGTTTGGTCACTAGGGATCATCCCAAATAGGCGGGAACGACGAAAAAATAAGGGCGAATAAACATCCATCGACCAGCTATCTCAGGGTACCGTTTGCGTGGCAGGGTTTTGACTCATGACCATATTTTGGATCCACCAACCAATCAAAACCTGAAGCAACATGACAGGTACAAAGTCACGGGACATGATCATCATCATCGTCATCATCATCTTCATTATCATCGTCAGCATCATCAGTTAATCAACCATTCAACATATTTGTTCAGAGGGGTTGGCCGATTTGATCCCTTATGAAGATAAGTGGAAGTTAATATACCATAATATACCATTCAACATATTTGTTCAGAGGGGGTGGCGGATTTGATCCCTTATGAAGATAAGTGGGAGTTAAAAAAACCATTCAACATTTGTTCAGAGGAGGTGGCAGATTTGATCCTTCAGGAAGATAAGTGGGAGTTAAAAAACTATTTGGCGTATTTGTTCGGAGGGGGTGGCGGATTTGTTCCTTTATCAAGACAAGTGGAAGTTAATAAGCCATTCAACATTTTGTTCAGAAGGGGTGGCGGATTTGACCCCTTATGAAGATATGTGATTTGATCCCGTATGGAAGATATTGAATGCATAAATGGATCTAAAATCCAATGCCATCTTGGATCTTCCCCACTAATGGCGCTCTATCTTTGGCGCTCAATCCTTCGTGTAACCACAAGTGGATATGGTCACCGATTGCTTTGTCTTGGCTGGTTTGAACCATGGTCCTCCCGGGTGCTTCGTGTGTGATATCGCATGACTGCAATCCTGAGGTGTGACGAACGTGTTGTTGTGAGGGAACATATATCTATATCATTATATAATTTGGGGGATTCAACATATATCATTATATCATTTGGGGTGTGGTCAAACGTGGGGTTTGGCGCCAACATGTGAAATCATGTGAACATGATCCGGGGGCTTGCAGAACTGGTGGGGGTTTCCGTTTCCCCGCCCGTAGAGGTGGGATTTTCCATGGAAGGGCTTTGAAACACTAGGCAAGCCTGGGCTGATTAATCAAATCCATTTCAAAACGAGCCAAGAAAATCAACCCCATCCAGCGTCCTTTCTGTTTTGCCGCGGCCCCAATGCTCACTGCGAGGCACTCCAAATAAAGCCGTTACTGAGCAAAGCAGAAATGTTTTTACAAATGCCCGAGCTGATTTGTGATGCTGGTGCTGTCACCAGCATGACTGCCCCACGTCACAACGCTGCCATCTGCTTTAATTGCAGCAAAAGCGTCGTGTGTGGAATGAATTTGCCAAACGTTCTTGAGCTGATCCCTGACTCTAGTGCTGTCACCGCCATAGCCGGGATATCCCCATGTCACAACGCTGCCATCTTCTAGAAGTGCAGCAAAAGCGGCGTGTGCGGCATGAATCTTTTGAACGTTCTTGAGCTGATCCTTGACTCTGGTGCTGTCGCCACCACTGTCCGGTTTGCCCCACGTCACTACGCTGCCATCTGCTCGAATTGCAGCAAAAGCGTACTGTGTGGCATGAATCTTTTGAACGTTCTTGAGCTGATCCTTGACTGTGGTGCTGTCGCCCCCGCTGAATGGATCGCCCCATGTCACAACGCTGCCATCTGCTAGAATTGCAGCAAAAGCGTCGTATGTGGCATGAATCTGTTGAACGTTCTTGAGCTGATCCCTGAGTCTGGTGCTGTCGCCACCACTGTCCGGTTTGCCCCACGTCACTACGCTGCCATCTGCTAGAATTGCAGCAAAAGCGTGGTTTGTGGCATGAATCTGCCGAACATTCTTCAGCTGATCCCTGACGCTGGTGCTGTCACCACCACAGTCAGGAACGCCCCACGTCACAACCCTGCCATCTGCTAGAATTGCAGCAAAAGCGTAGTGCGTGGCACGAATCTGCCGAACGTTCTTCAGCTGATCCCTGACTCTGGTGCTGTCGCCACCAAAGTCTGGTTTGCCCCACGTCACAACGCTGCCATCTGCCAGAATTGCAGCAAAAGCGAAGTACGTGGCTTGAATCTGCTGAACGTTCTTGAGCTGANCTGCCAGAATTGCAGCAAAAGCGAAGTACGTGGCTTGAATCTGCTGAACGTTCTTGAGCTGATCCCTGACTCTGGTGCTGTCGCCACCTTCATCCGGATCGCCCCACGTGACGACACCACCTCCATCGCACCACAAAGCCATCGAACTCTCTGTTGCAGCTGCTTTGAGCTTCTGCACAACAGCTGTGATGCTGTCTCCTCCTTTAAGCCCGGATTCTTGAAGAGGTTCTGTTGGATTCAAAAGTCGCCCATCCGGGGCAGCAAGCCTGAGGAAAGGTTGCCCCAAAGACTGCTGCGCCGCCACTTTCAAATCCAAAACGGTGCCATCCAGTGGAAGCGATAGATCTGCAGACTGGCCGCTGGGCAACGACACGTTCAGTTGCAGTGTGTTGGCCGATTCCTCGCTATTGCTTTCTGACAGCCCCGCAGCCTCCTGAGCGTCACCGGCCAATTTGCGCCTTTTGTTTTCAGGCTCCATGGCGAAGGCCAACTCAGTGGCACAGCTAAATTTGTGACGATGTTGGCACATGTAGATCTGATTATCCCTGCAAGCCATGTAAACTCGTCTAAACTTGCACTCATCTAATTATGATGAATGGACATTAATGAACTATGATGCCATGCCTTTCTACGGTTTGTTCTCAAAGGGATCACGGGGAAATCAAATTTGTTTGCCCTGCCATTATGCGACAGAGAAGCAGGACCTTTCTGCAGTTGGCAGCTGTCAGCTTTCACGTGGGTTTTGCATAAAGCCCTGAGGCACAGGTCGGCACTCTTCACAGCTGAATACCGTCCGGCTGCAGAGAGAATTGAACACTGCTCACTTCGCCATGTCTCAGGACACTTCATTGCAGGTAGCAACAAAATAGTGGGTTCAACGCTACAAAACAGAGATTTAGCTCAATTGACTCAAGACCATGTTGTATATTTTGACACTTCTTGCAGATGGCTTGCTTGTTTTGGCAAAGCTACCATGTAAAGTTTTCCCGATGGCGCTGGCCATGGAAATCAAAGGGTATCTCCCAAACGTCAACCGTGTCCTTTGTCATCACTTCGTTCACCACTCAGCTTCCAACATCCATTCGGTGGAGACCAGCAATCCAATCGTATCTTGCATGGGCCGCTGAAAGATGTACACCTTGCGCGGCCATGGCCCAGAGGCCGCCCAGAGCCAGGAATGAACGATTGGAGCACCACTTGGCACGTTTTACGATAGGTGTGGTACCCGAAAATAAGAGATTCAAACCGCCCATGTTGGGCCTTTTTTGGGAGGAATGATTCAACAGTGCAGTGAATGGGAGTGGCCTCAGTTCTCCAGAACCAATTCGAGACTCGTCTTCAGCGCCCTAGTCCCAAGAATGGAACAGGAAGAACCACTGCTTCAACCACCATCCAAAACTCAGGTGGACTTTGGGTGATGTAAACCAATACCAATGAACCCACAGAATTGGAAAAAAAGGGAAGTTTCTTTAACCATCCATTCTTTGGGAGGTCAATAATTTTGACCTATCTATTATATCCCCATTGAGTGTTGGCAAGTCTTCCCATTTCTGGCGGGTAAATCCCGCATTCTATACATCAAACTGTTCCTTCTTCTTGCGTGGGTTTGCATGAAAATAGGATCATGGTTGATCTTGATCTTGGCTTTTTCCATTGACATGACCAGATCCGCCTCAACACAACGGGCTGGTCCAGTCGCGCAGCGAAACCAACGCCTTCAGAGGAAGCGTTTCGGAGGCTGCTTGGGCTGAGCCACCAAGAATTTCATGGGCAAACTGGGAAGACCACGATACGTGGCATGTTTCTTCTCTTTTTCTGCAGGAAAATCGAGATGAATTATGATAGATTGGTTTCTAGATGTTTCTAGCAACTTTCAGTCTTGCGAAGAGGGGATGGTTCAGCGATGGTGATGGTTGGAAGTGGGGATTGAAAGACAGTATACACCTAACTAGGACCTAGCAATAGCAGGCAATAAAGCATATAGTGATATATAGTGTACTCAACTAGATTCACAAATCACAACAAATCACAGCTGACTGAGCACAACCAAGTCGCCTCCTTGTTGCGGCCTCACCTTCATCAAATCGTTGAACCTCAGGAAACGGACTTCCAAGATTTGAACAATGACACGTTGGTCCTTTTCCGACTCTTTTCCTACTCATTATGGCAAATATGAACTTGGATATCCAGCCAAGTAGCCTGAGGTTTCAAGATTATCTTTTGAACACATCTCAGAAGAATATATTCGTACATGTTTTCTAACCTGCTTCAATGTATTTCCTACTAGTAACTCTAGGAACTGGGATGCACATCAAAGTGGCAACAGTGGCAACAATTGGTCCCAATGAAACAAGAGTAGCACTTCAGGAGGTGACATCATTAAACATCATTAAACATCTACAATCACTGCTTGGAATCACCATCTAACCAGATCTCTGCGTGTCATGTTTCGATGTTTGTGAAGGTGTGGTGTCCCAAATACAAAATCCTCGTGGATCTCGTACGACTTGTTGGTTCATCTGTACTTGTATGCTTGATTGCGGGAAGCCCTGCAAAAATATTTCTAGTATACTCCCCTTAAGTTCCAAAAATGTACCGGTACTATTTCATATCTGGGTTCTTTCCGTGGTGAAGGTCAAACCTTTTTGTCTCGCTCATCCTCTGGGGACTTTTGATTTGGTTGGCCCAACAGCGAACCCACCTATTTAGGTGGTTCATGGCTTTGAGTGAAGTTGGTTTGCGGTACCCTAATTTATCCAATGCTAGTTCCAGAAATATCTCAGACGGGGTGACATATGAGGTTTACCATTCTTGTCATAGTGATATCATTTGCCATCATAGTAGTTTACTGAACAATCTCAACATGACCCAGAAAAGTACAGTAAACAATCTTCCAAGTAGATTCCCCAAATAGTGGATAGAGCCTTTCAGCATCTGGAAACGGCCCAAGCGACCACTTTCCCACCAATTCTTCCCCGCCCGTTGCGCCGTTTCCAGCGCCTGCGCGTCTCGTTGCATCATGCGCGCTCCATACTCCTGGACGCATTGATTTTGTTGAAGCAAGCATTTCAATGAGGAATTTCCCAAGAATTCTGTCATGAGAATTTTGCTGGGAATATGTATGATTCACCAAATCTTTCCCTAGACTTTGATGGTTCGCACCCAGGATGCCTCCTACTTAGCTGAGGTGGTTGACAAGCCAAAAGGAAAATGATTGGAAAATGATGGGGACACTATCAATGATATCCAAATCAACTGGCTATCAAAGTCATTTGGGCACCCTTCAGACCCACCAGAGGCTTGTCAATTTGTCAAGATCTGAGACCATTCATGCAGGGTCGACGATTTTGGTCCATATGTCCTTCTTCAACGCGAAACTGAACGATCTCAGGTCTTGAAGTGTAGCTTCACTTATAAACCATCTATATATTCAGTATGTTTTTGTTGGGTGGCTGAACATTTAGGGGAGGAAAATCCTCGATTCCAATGGACTATCTTCAATTTCCCTATTATTTGATGGTGGAAGGTCAACACACAATTCTTCGGGTACCCTATTCTCAGACAAACCCAAGTAGAGGTGTAAATCTTAGTCTCACCTGACCAAACTTGCTAATTACCAGTATACAACCGTGAATAGAGCCACAATGAGATATATAGAACCAAGACATTACCAAACTATTCAATAAGACCAACCCAGCAATTTCGACCTAACACCTAACACGGAAATTCAACCCTGATATCCCTGATTGTTTCAGGTTACCATCAAAATTGCCGGAGCGGCAAGATGGGGTCCTGCCATTTCTCCTTTACAGATCAAGACCGGGAAAAACATGGCCGAAAATCCCTGCAAAGGATTGATTTTTGCAGTGGCCAGTCATCTTCAAATCGAGGATTGCGTCCGGTGGCTGGCCATTTGGGATCTGAAACCACTCGGTTTTGATCACCTGGTAGCCTGATCCGCTGGGAGCCTGTCTAGATTAGGGGCACCCTAAGTTATGGCAATTTAAAAATTGGAAAATGGCAATCGTTGGGCTTTGGGGATGGAACATGATTCAACCATTCCCACTCTCCTGCTGCCGGCCAACCCGCAGGGATGTGACGTCACATCATTTGGGATCACCCAGAAACACCGTTGAAAGCACTCGAAGTCACAGCATGGGTATGGGATGGTCGGGTTGCAGGCCGCGGTGAAAATGGCTAGAGCCATGGTATCTTTACCCCCATAAGTTGGGAGATCATACCTTTTAACCCCCAACTTACTATGGCAAAACCAACCACTGGGTGTGTTCGGAAGCCCTTCCCATCATCCCCATGCCTCGCACCTCTTCCCTTTGCACTGCTTGAGATTCCTCGCTGGTGCTGGTGCCGGGACATCCTATCCGACTGAAGATTCAAGTAAATAAGATCATGGAGTGCAGTCATCAAGAATTTGTACCTACCAATTCTGGTGAACTTGTCACCGGTGATGTGCATCCAGAACATTCTAGGACCCAATTTCGTGCTCACATTGACCCTCCGGTAATCAAACATAGTTTTCCGGAAAATCCACCATCTATATTTCCCAGATATAAACCTCCATTTATAGGAGGATTTCCCAGTAAACCTCCAGTTTCAAGGTGCCAACAACTCGGCAAAAGATATATGGCCGAAGCTCTGCGGATCTATGAGGGACCCTCAAATCATTCAAAATGCGGTTTGTTTCATTGGGAGACCACTGGTTTTGAGATGTTTTCGAGTACCCCAATTTTCAGAAACACCCGTTTGATAGGACTTTGGCTCGTCAATTCCCATCAAACCCTGGTCCTATGGCAGAACCCCTCCCCCATCCCCTCTAACTTGGATTTCCTTAAAGGGGCCAGAAAACATGATACCTGCCACTAGATTCTCCAATCCAGGTGAATAAATCAATGTGAAAATGTCAAAACAAATAAAGTAACTCTAAAAAACTCACTCAGCAAATCCAGGTTTAATCATTCACCTTTTCTCCAAGACTTTGGGAACCAGTTCCAGTAGATGTCAATGTTTCAATATGTTTCGATGAATAGGTTGTAATCACCAAGTTGTGGTGTTTTGTTTACAAGATTTTTATGGTTTTATGGAAACAGTCACCGAATCCTCGCAAAGACAAATACCACTATGTATGGTGATTCAAAAAACCATTCACCATATCTCAGGAATCAAAAAATGTGGAGCCCCCTGTCAATCCCCCACTCAACCCAGGTACTGAGCAGCCCAGCTTGATGCGAGCATCTACCAGATCCTGCTGACGACTGGAAGAACGTGGCGAAAGAAGTGGCGAGAAAAAAATGATGATACTAGCAGAATAAATGTTGCTTCCCATGACAAATGTGGATGTAACAATACGTAACAATCAAATTGAGGGATGCGTCGAACCACAAGACATCTGGATCCAACCATTGAGAAGGGGTATAGGTGACAATTTTTCTCATGTTGGCTAGTGACCATCGTTAACATGTGTCGGATAAGTGGGGATCTCCCACATTGAACGAAGGGACTCCAGGGCGTTCATTCCACATCGTATAGGGGGTAAGAGATGATCGTAAGCGATCCTATCTTGAAAGCCGGGCTGTAGCATATTGCATCGATCATGAGGACACCTAAAGGTGACAATCCCTTTCATAAGGAATTCCCAGGATTCCAACCCACCTCCAAAAAACCAGCTCATGACTACTCGAGAGATTGAACATGAAGAAACACAGCCGAGACCATCCAGGAGCCATGTGTTTTTTTAAAAAAATATGGATCAAACCATTCGGTACTGGCAAACTTGGTGGGTCCAAATCGTGACTCATGGGGCCAATCATTTCTGGGTACGGGTCAATTTATTGATGATTGATACTTGTACTAGTATACCATCCATTCATGGCTAATATAATGCTAATATGTTATTTCCTGATGGTGAACATCCCTGGCGTGTACAACCTCCAGCCAATCTCTGCCAGATCCGCTGTACCTGACTGTCTTTTCAGGTTTTTTAGGTGCCCCGTGAACTACAGTACCTCCAAAGTCTTGCCCTGCTGGAATATTCATCTCAAGATTCGGCAACACCATGGAATGACCTTCTACTGTCTACATGCGTACGCCGGTTTTGAGTTTAGATCGCACTTGGTGCAGCCGCTCCTCCACACAGACCGTGTACATCCGGGCAGAAAACCCAAAGGGCAATCATGTAAGCCATAACAACCTGAGGTGTTCAGGCACCATGCAACAGATTTTGATTCATTTACCAAACATCAATGGGATTTTCAATGGGAAGATGTTGGAAGATTTACCTATATTCAAGTAATTTGGAGATATTTGGGGATTTAGCAACTATTCTTATGGGATTGATGGGAAAATCATGGTTGCTGGTTTTGCTCCAGCCGCTTCCGACCCACAACGATCATCCCAAATTGGCTGGACCATGGCCGTCCTTCTAATTGAGTTTGTATAAAAAATAGAGGGGCTAAAATTGTAGCGCTTTGATGTTTAATTGCCTGCAGCAACCCCTCCGGCCATAGGCACTTGCTTCATTTTTGTCGCCTTTTACTATCACTGAGACGAAGAAATCCGAAAGTGTCAGATTGTTCAATACTTGAGTAGGACGTTTCCTTGCTAAGTACTTAGCCCTCTTAGCCATCTTAGCCCTGATCTTAGCAAGCCTTGCTAAGTATATGCTAAGGGTTCAATTTCGTTCGATCAAATCTTGCAACATAAGCTGTTTCAAGGAAATATAAAATTGATGCTGATAGAAAAACAACATATCAAAACCATGTGGAATGTATTGTCATTTTCAGCATTTGGTGGATGGAAGTGATGTTCCTGGCAACATCATGCAGCAAATCACTTGGATTTGCTTCTATGTCAATATGGAAGTCTGCTTTGGACTTCCATGCACACCCAACTCATAGAATTGTCAACCATGGTGTATACCTGCAACTTCCAGAGAAAAGATTTGGTGCAAAAACACTTGGAAACCAAACATGGTATGCCACAAACAAATGCATGAGCATGGCCATGGCTTGCATGTATGAAAAGCACTGGGTGCTACCAAAAGCACTGTGTGCTATACAAGAAAGCTTACCAAAACAATTTGCACAAGCAAATGAATGCAATGAAACAACTGCTGCATATGTCAAAAGCACTGTGTGCTACAATGAAAATCTGCCAGCAGCAAGGATCATTCTTTTTGCTCGACAGCACAGCCTTATTGTGTCCATGTGGCCATCTTTGGTGTACTTGGCCAGAATCTTCATGGTCCTTGACTTTGTTGCCCATGTGGTTCTTCAGCTGGTTCTTCTTCTGCTGGTGGTGGCCCTGGGTAATGTGGACCAATGTCCAAGTAGNACTTTGTTGCCCATGTGGTTCTTCAGCTGGTTCTTCTTCTGCTGGTGGTGGCCCTGGGTAATGTGGACCAATGTCCAAGTAGGACCTGATCCATGGTCTCCCACACCTCTGGCATGCATATATGGAGCTGCTCTTGGATGCCCAAATCCAGCTATGGCAGTTTGGTGTACTGCAGTGCTGGCACCACCATGGTGATGGTGGGGCACACAGCTTGGATAGGTCCACAGTTGTGGGTGGACCTGGTCTGTAAAAAGCAANAGTTTGGTGTACTGCAGTGCTGGCACCACCATGGTGATGGTGGGGCACACAGCTTGGATAGGTCCACAGTTGTGGGTGGACCTGGTCTGTAAAAAGCAAGTGGGCGACCATATTGGTCTGTTCCTTGGAGCCTGTAGTCCCAGTCTTGGTCTTGTGCTTGGTCCTGCAGCTGTTGGTCTTCTGCTTGGTCCTGGTGTTCTTGGGCTTCACCACCAACAAGGTTCCCCATGGCTGCTACACTATGAGCTGGGTGGGTGTGGTTAAAAAGCACTGTGTGCTGGAGGCTTTGAGCCCTTAATTGCAAAACATGGATGCCATTCAAACAAGATTCCTTTNCTATGAGCTGGGTGGGTGTGGTTAAAAAGCACTGTGTGCTGGAGGCTTTGAGCCCTTAATTGCAAAACATGGATGCCATTCAAACAAGATTCCTTTGGAATGGGTCACAAATGGGCAGGACCTTCTCAGGTCATTGAGCTTTTGCAGTTTAGCTGGCCTGCTTGAAGAAGAGGAAGCCATGACTGGATTGGTGAGCACA